>PVKU01000549.1:0-246440 GCA_004027475.1 Anoura caudifer
TTGAGGTTCTTCTTATTAGCCTTAACTTCTTAAATTGATCTGTTCTGGCTCCCTGGGTTTATGGTGTGAACTGTGGTAGAATACCTGTGAGATTCAGTGGAGCTGTCTGCTTCAGGTATCCTGGTGTTCACAGTTTCCACTGTCTTATCTGTTGAAATGCCCCCTCCTTGGGATCATCTCTGGTTTTTTCACAGTTCCAGGGATGTTTTTTTTTGTTGTTGTTGTTTTGTTTTGTTTTGTTTTTGTCTTACTCGTGGGTATTTAAAAAGAGAAAAGAGGAAAAAATGGAAAGAGAAGAAAGAAGAGAAGAAAGAAAAAGAAAAAAAGAGGAAAGAAGAGAAGAAAGAAAAAGAAAAAAAGAGGAAGAAAGAAGAGATAAAATTGGAAAGAAAGGAAAAAGGGATAAGGCAAGAAAGAAGATACGCAAAGCAAAGGGCGTTGAGGGGTTAAAAAAAGATAAAAATAATAAAAAATAATAGAAAAAAGTTAAAATTTAAAAAGAGAAAAAAAGAAAAAAATAAAATTAAAAAAACCCAACAACTCTTGCTGTTTTCAATCTTGCTGAGCTGGTGTTTCTGGTCTTGCTGGCTGCAATGGTCTAGGGCTGACAGTATTGCTTTTTGTCCCTGTTCAGCGCTCAGCTATCTTTGTGCTACTGTCCTCAGAGCTAGCCCTGGGCCTCTCCGCCCAGGGCCTCAGGTGTAAGTTCTGAGGATGCCTGTGCCTATCCCAATTGCACGCAGGTGCCTATGATCTTGCAGCCACCTGTGGTCACATACGGGAGCCAATCCTCACGCAATCGTCCCCGATGGTTGGCGGGCTCAGGCGCATGGCTGCCCCTCCGGCACCGGGCACCGGAGGCTGGCGAGCTCAGGTGAGCAGCGGAACAGCCGCCCCACAGGCACGCACCTGCCACAATGGCGCCAAGGCTCGCGGTCTCAGACGAGTGGCGGAACAGCCCTCCCGTGGGCTTGCGCCTGCCCCAATGGCGCTGGAGGCTCACGGGCTCAGGCAGGCGGCGGAACAGCCATCCTGCGGGGGTGCGCCTGTTCCAATGGCGCTGGGCGCTGGAGGTCCCGCCAGCCCAGGTGCGCGGCTGTCTCAATGTCACCAGGAGCCAAATGACCTGTGGGCACCGGCCTCCCTCAAGCCCACACCTGCAGCTGCCCCTCGGGTGCCGGGAGCCAAAGGCCCCAAGGAGCTCAGGTGTGTGGCTGTCCCAGTGGCGCTGGCCACCAACAATCAGGTGAGCTCCGGTATGCGGTCCTTCCCCGGGATATGCGTGGGTGTTCACACCCCCAGCTTGTCTGCCACTGAGACCCCCACTCCTCTCTGTGAGATTTCAAGCAACTGGATTTATCCCAGTGCCGCTAAAACTTTGTCTGGCTGGGGAGGGAGCAGTTGACCCAACTCCCTCCCTAATCTTGTGACGAGCCTGGCGAGAGCCCACCTGGGCCTCAGACCCAGCCCTGGTGTCCGCGCTGCCCCTTGGGCTCTTATTGTTCTGAAGTACTCTCCTTACCGTCTGGTTTTTCAGTGGCCACTACAATTTTTGATCTCCTGATTTCAAATATGCTGTGTTTCTGATGGCTGCCTGCTCCATTCTGATGTAAATCAGCCAGAATACTCTCCTGTGTGTAGGGGAAAGCGAAATATGTTCCTTCCTACTGCACCACCATCTTCCCCCCATGTAGGTATATTTTTAATGAATCCAGCTGAGAGTTTATATATCCTCATCCTAAATATGTATAGCTATTACTCCAGGAGTAAGGGAGGATTTTTTCCAATTCTATTTTTATTTCACTGAATCTTCATATGGCCAAGAAAAATATTTTCCATCTCCCTTTCCTTCATTTTTAAAAAATATTTCTTAGTATCTTTAATTCAGAAACATAAATAAAATATTCTCCAAATTGACCACAAATACCTCATCCTCTCAACCCTTATACATATTCACACATATGTATATATGTATTATGTGTGTATATACATACAAAATGAACATATGCAAAAGTATATATGCATAAATATATAATGTATAAGTGTAGTATGCATATATACAAATAAAGTAAAAATATGTTACAAATTAACCAAAATAACACCAAATTCCCTCAAAGCAACTGATTTGAAATTTTTCTTATGATTACTACAGGAAAGAAATTCACATACCTATTTATATGTATCTAAGTATGTACATATGAATGCATCTTATATATAATATGTGGTATATATAGCATATATATTAAATAAGAAAATAAAGAACCACGTAGATTCTTAGGTTCAATCGTTAAGCCCCTTTATCTCTTTTTATTCCCACTGTCCTAAACATTATTTGTGGAGCTAACTATTTTCCTCTTTCCACTGGAATCTTATGCAAACCTCATGAATATTCTAGTCATTCTCAGGTAACTAGAACTCTTTTTGTAATTCCCAGTTTCCCAAACAGTTTCATTTCATTAATATTTTATTCCAATTGAAAACTTCTTTTTCCCCTGATTCTGCTTGGCTACAGGTTGGTTGCTGCCAGTGAGAAAGGGGGCAGTCAGCCTCCTTGTCCTTTTATCTTTTCACTTTGTCCTTCTCTCTTTGGGGTGTTAAATGAGGTTTCTGAACTCCACAGAGTGAAAGTAGTATGCAAAGGTGGGATACTTATGGAGGCTGGCAAGAGTCTTCCTTGACCAACACGCTCATAAACTAGCACCTGTGTTCTCTAAGCTTAGCAGGTGTTGAAATTGACTATGGTAGCCATGTTTTTTGTTTCATGGTGGTCTTCACATGACTAGACACTTTTTGCCTGCATTTCCCTTGAATCGCGTGCATTGCTTTAGCTGGTTGCTACTTGGCCATGCCCATCTGCCTGTAACCTTCCAACCTCTTCTGAAATAAGGTCTCCTCTTTCCAGATGAAACTCTCAGACCAACTCCAAGACAATACCAAAAACATTCATGGGGCAAAAGTGATTTGTCTTTGAGTCATTGATGTTCAGAGCTTTCTACTCTTCAGCTGTTAGCCTTGGGTCACTTTATCTAGGCTATAAATACTCTGTATGAATGTAAGTAAGCCACCAGTCTATTCATTTCAATATCTGCTGCTATCCCATAAAATGATTTCATTGTTTCCTATCTGTTACAGTACCAACAATTACCTTTTTTTCTCATGACATTTGCTACATTTTCAGTTTTTAGAAACACTGGTAAATAGTTACTGAGTTTTTATACTCCTACTAACTAATTGTTCATGAGAAATCTGTTTCTCTACACCATACTGATTTGGCAGACACTGTCGCCCATGTATTTCCTCATTTTTTTCTTAGCCTATAGAACCCTGATATGCCCAAATCAAGGTGATGAATCATAACCAGCCTAAACCAGCAATTGCAATTTCTTTCTCTTTGGCCCATTATTGGACATGTAATTTAGCCAAAAAGAAGATATCTGCTATAACACCGCAGGAAAAAAAAAAATGTTCTCTTTACCTAACAGGGGTTTCCAACCTGCGGCCTGTGGACCGCATGCAGGACAGAATGGCTATGAATGTGGCCCAACACAAAATTGTAAACTTATTTAAAACATTATAGGATTTTTTTGTGATATACATGTTGCAATGTATTTAATCTGTGGCCCAAGACAACTCCTCTTCCAGTATGGCTCAGAGATGCCAAAAGGTTGGACACCCCTGCGTTTGCCAGGTGTGATAATGTCATCATTGTATCTGAAGCAGCTGCGTTGCTACCATACATTGACGAGCCTAAGGGTGAAGATCCAATAACTTGGAGATAGCAGAGCAGAGCTTAGGGAAGGATGTGGGTTCTGGATAACATGCTGACAGCCACAACCATCACAGAACAACCTATAACAGATTCTTATTGTATAAGCTAATGAAAAAGCTTTATTGCTGAAGCCACTTTGGACAGATAATCTGTTACTTGCAATCAAAACATCTTAATTGATTAAAGTTGACATCATCAAACCTTACTTTTTAGAAACTTGTTAGACATGGTTTTTAAACTTTTACATTTCTACTTTTTTATAAGCCAGAAATGGAATATAAAAAACAAAGATTTTTTTTTATTTTTAATATGAATCTTACTGGTCTTCCTTCTAAATTAATATGTTATTTTGATTTTATGAATATATAGCCAAAAATATGTAGTCACTCCTTTAGGTCCCAGAAAATTAAAGGTGTTGTTCGTGTTTGAGCTGACACTGAATCAAGTGTCTAGGTGATCCCACCAAATTCAAGTCCCCGTACGGTGGGAAACTAGAACTTCCCTGGATTTACTAGTTTTCCTTAGACAGGGAAATTTATAACACACACTGATTGGGAATGTTTGCTTTCACTTCACCTAGAAACATTTTACTATTCATATATCATGATAATTAGAGCTATATCCACTTGTATAATGTATTGCTCCGATATGAAAGAATAATAAACCTTCTTTTAACTTCTAACAGGGGCTACACATCCTTGATCAAGTTTTAGTCAGGCTCCTTGGATCCCACTTCCTGACTAGGCCTTGATCCTAGCCTGCTGTCCTGCTCTTGGCCTGTCCAACTCTAGCGGCAAATTCTGCAAAATCAGGTTAGTAAGAATACACCCACCTTTGATATCTAAACCAGGTCCTCATCCTTCACCCTCTATACCTAAGAGTACCTTTAGCAAGAATCCTAAGTCATTCAGCAGGAATGTCCATACCCTGGATATGCTCGTATAATCAGGTTCTTCTGGGTAACTGTCCTCCACCGACCAGCTCACCCTTGCAGGCTACGAAACACCCGCAGTCGTTGCTGTACTTGGAGGTAATCTCAGTGACATACTGAAGCTGCCTTCCTCTACTGCAGTAACTGTAAATAAATGCTTTGCCGTTTTTAACAAGTGCAGTTTTTGACACTGGGTTAGGCTACTGAGGCACACCTGGAGCGTATGCAGGCCTTGGAAAAGCATTATTTACATTCCAAAAGGTTAGGTGAGAACACAGAACCTTTTCACCCTCTGTCAAAAGAGCAATTTTTTCACCTTTCTCTCTTGAGGGAAAGAAAGGACAGTTTCTTTCCTGTATGTAGGGCTGGTACTCCTGAAAAAGCCACCCATTGGCTTATTATAACCCAATCTGGTTGGTCAGGTTGTTCTCTTAATAATTTGACCTGATGTTCAGTGGTAAATTAGTGGTAGGACCTGTTCAAGAAAAGAATAAATAACAGATCAAAGAGAGGAGGAGGGAGGGATAGAGAGACAAAGAATGTGAGATGGAGTCAGACATGCAAAAAAAAAAAAAACAGAGAAAGAGAATCAGAAAGACTTTAGAAAGGCTGTTATTAACCTTAATTATTTCCTTTCCATTTATAATCTTTTAAAGTTAACATTTTTGTCCTCACCCCTCTTATTACTGTAATAATTGTCTCATTTGTTTTTAGTAATTATCTTTGCTTCCCATCCCATATAAACTTAAGTCACTTTGATTGTATGTCAGTTTTTTACAATGGATAAGCCTTGGGTAGAAACAAGATTTTTAACACATATGCATTTTTTTTTTAATGTCAAAGCAAATGATGGAACTTCTTTGGCCATCTTGCTACATTTCCTCATTCTTATATAATAAATTTCTAGTATATCTAGCCCCAGCAACCAACTAATACCATCAATGACTATATTTTTCGAGATAAAATTCTTAACCTCCCCTGCATGTGAATTAGCTTCTTTACTTGCTTTGATTTTGGAAAACTGATCTTTAAATTAATGCAACAGTATGTAGAAAAGTTACCTTTGGTAAAGAATATGTTTGTTTTAGCAAAGCTTTCATTTTCTGTGCCATAAATTCTATTTTTGCCATTTCAGATAATGGATTCAGAGGAATTTATTGATAAAATTTAATATTGGGTCTATAGTCATATATCAGTGTTTCATAAATCTTTTCTGAATAATGAAATCACCAAGGCAGCTTTTTAAATGCATATTTTGAGCCTCATTTCATTCTGAAAAGTTTCTATTTTATCAGAATGACTCCAAGATATTATAATGATAAATCATGTTCGAGAGCCACTGCTGTACCTCCCAAAATAGGGTGCATGGCAGTATTACCTGGAAGCATTAAAAACGACACATAAGACCCGATGACCAAATCCTACCCTGGGTACTGCTAGACTTTCAAAGCTCCCAGGTGATTCTAAGGTGCAGCCAGATTTAGGAAGAAGCTTTCCTCAGGTAAGTCACAGAGGCTCTCATGCATGGAATGAGCAGCTCCTGGAGGATTAAGTAAGGTTATCATCAGAGCTCTTTCTCTGTTGCAGTCCTTGCACCGTTCAGGAACTCGTGGCACAGGGAGAGATCTCAGTGGAAATCTCACGGCATCCAGCCGCAGAATCCCTTAACTTGGTTCCTGCAAAAGGGAAAAGAACTGGGTGGTGCAAATAGAAATGAACCTTTTTAACAAGCATGAGGATTCCATGTGTGCCTAGCAAATTCCTTTATTTCTTTATCAATGAATTCATTCAACAACTATTTACTGAGCATCTACTGTAAACATCATATACTATATTAAATATTGGGGATAGTACATATTGAAACCTGGGTGGGAAAAGAGTCATCAAACAATCATAATGAGTTTTCCAAGTGTAGATGGAACAAACATTTTTGATGGCCAAGAACCAAGAAAAAGAGAATTTGTTTTTAGGATTGAATTGGTGGGAAATGCAAAATAAATTTTATGTAAAATTTTTCTCAAGAGGCAATATTATGCTCTTTTAATTTCCATAGTTTGTAGTGAATATAGTATGGACATTCTGAAATATTAATATTCAACTTTAAAAAACTTGGTATTCCTGACATATCAATATTCTGGACAGACTGTGGTTCATCTACAGATTGCTACTTCTGTATTTTGATGACCCTTTGCATTTCTTTCTTCCCTATGTTCTCTGTGGATTCAATATTTATTTCCCTCTGCAAAAGTCCATGCTCCAAAACAAGGTCATATACATGAGAGTGGAAACTTAAAAAGAACTTTGGAATTAATGACTAATGCATAGATCTACAACATATTGTAATTCTCAGTTATTCCCACTTTATGGATCTCCAAATATTTTTGATAGTGCACTCCATCAGGAATAAGATAACATACAATGCCAAAAAAGGTCTTTTTCATTTATCAACTCTATACATGTAATAGTGCATTATATAACATTTAATTATAAGTACCTCAAAATATAAGTTCAAACGAAATATTACATTTACTAATGTTTTTGGTGAACCTTCTGTGCAGTTTCTGAAGTGTGCAAACTTCAGTTGAAATCTCATTACACAAGTGACTTCCATCCTAGTTTTACTTTTGGGTAAGTCCTCGGTAGCTAGGTGGGTGGGAGGGAGCGGGGAAGGGCAAAGGGATGAATGGAATGAGAAAGAGATTGAAAGACAGATTTAGGGATTAGTATTCAGCGTGGGTGACTCCTTCAAAGCATTAGATAACTTTTATTTTGTTGGGCAAACTTTCTGCTCTCAAAGGCTGCAGAGGAGACAATACACCGCCTGATGAGTTGTTGTTGGAAAATATGTATAAATGTGTCAAACATATTCTGATGTTTATATTTATGCATTTCATTATGTTGGGCTTTGGACCTTTATGTACTATTTATTCATTGATTCTATTATGTTTTAATGGCATCAAATGCCCTCAGTCAGGACCAGTTCCAGCTTCCTGCAATAGCAGCCATTAAAAAATGCATTAAGAAATAAATGGGTGTATCTGTATGCACCATCTTCAAGATTAATTACTATGACTGGTTGTTGAAATATAAAAAAAATTAATTATATGAGAAGCTAGCAGCCTGGTGTTAGCCCACAGTAAGATAGACCTATAAAAATTTACCAGCTCATCTAACGAATGCCAAGAGTCACCATCTAAAACTCCCCAAAAGACCTAACTATAGGAAGACCTCTATTATCTGGAGACTGACTTTCTGGCAATATGTTGCATTCAGAATGTAGAGGACTGATGTATACTAGTGATAAAAATATCAGGGAGAGAGACAAATGAGAGGCAAAGCACAACAAACCTCAAGAGCTCAAGAAGACTGGAGTCTGGAAGAATGGAAAAATGGTTCCGAGCCAGGTCAATTAGCAAAGGACCAAGAGAATAGACTTTAGGTAGGGCCAAAGTGAAGGTGAAGATGAAAAATGTCTCCACAGTACTGTGAAACTAACCGTCCAACTGTCTGTCTACCCCAAAGCTTTTACTGAACGATACCCAAAGTACACTAGTGGTGTTACAGAACAGACTCAGGGTGTGGGGCAAATGATACACTATTACCAAATGGGCCCACCCTTGTGCTCCAGGGGGTCCCCCCCTCCCTACTAGGTTCACCTTGCCTGTCGCCAGGGAAAGACATCTCTCAATGCCAGAGATTGGTGAAAAGGAAAGGGATTATTTATTTAAAAAGTTATACAGACTTAGAGTAATGACTTAATGTTGCCATTAAAAATATTAAAGTCCTTTAGAATACCCACAAATGCACAGACCTTCCTTCTCCCCTTTGTTCAGTCCAGGGCACTGTATCTCAGAAAAAGAAGAAGTCCGTGGGTCAGGCAGCCCCTCAGTTCCAGGACGGTCAGCTGTGTTGCCACGTGATCTCCAGTTAATCCAGTACCATGTGGCATCTTCTCATGGCCCGCAAGCAAGAACCCTTTCACCCCTTTTCTTTCAGGCAAAGTCTCTCCTGCTTCCTAAGCCACATGGCAAAAAGAGTGCACCCTAAAGCTTCAGGGTCTCAACTTTTGCCGAAGCTGCATGGTCCCAAAAAGCCCACATGGCTGCTGCACAAACCTTCCTCTGCAGCCCTGTTTCCAACTCCTCCCACAATCAGTTACACCTGCCAGCATTACTTGGCTGCCATAGTAAGTCCAGGCAGGGGTGGTCCCATGGCATGGAGCCAATCATCTTCAAGCTTTTACCCAGAGGGAATTACCTCCCAGTTACATCCTGGGTTGAAGTCCCTCCCATCCCCCTGGCTCAAAGCTGGGTCACAGCTATTTAACATATCTAAGAAACCAGTTGAAGATTATAGTTATGTTAAATGACCTTTCTAGAGGTTATCTGCAAAACTGTTGCTATTCAAAACAACTCTCAGTGGCCCTGCTCCATGGGTCCCATCCCCCAGCTCAGACTGGTAGGGGTGAAGACATCCTATATATATATTTTGTCCTAATATTTTCTGGACACCCTGAGTTCTGGACCCCATTACAAATCCCCATTTGGAGGCCCCCCTTTGGCTGCAACCTGTTACAGTGGTAAGAGGGCAATGCGCTTTGCTTTCTGCCAGAGCAACGGAGAGAATAACCTAAACTATTCAATAATAATGAATATAGTATTTAATAACATTAACACTTCCTATCTGCAATGTTTTACTCTAATGTATGAATGTGTAATGCAATAATCCCTCTCAATAACTCTAAGAGAAGGAGCTACTGTGATCGCCACTTCAGTGATTAAGAAAGGAATATACAGAGAAATTAAATACCAGACCCATAGGCACTCAAACTACAAAATAGCGCTGTAAAATTGTGATGCTGACAGCTAAATTCCAGAGGACATTGGCCCAAAACATGTTTGGTCATCTCCAATCATGTGCTAGGCACTGTCCTATTCATTTTGGATTTATAAGTGAACAAGGCAAAAGATTCCCTCCATCATGAAGTTTTCTCAGCTGACTCAGCAGCTGTAGAAGTCATTGCTATGTCCTAGAATGACATGCCATAGTTTCATTAGACATAGCACCCAGCAGAAATTTGCAATAGACGATCTATTCTCTAATTCAGTAGTATATTCATACAATATTTTGCAGAGAAAACATTATAACACTAATGTGAAGAAGATAAAACATTAGCAAAGTCTTAATATTAGAAACTTCAAAATTCATTTTAATTACTAACATTCAGATAGAGTCAGACCTCAGTCAACAGGGAAACCTAATTATCTCAGAAAGGTCATTCTCCAGAGGTAGTAAAAGGGATAAGGCCCAGTTCTAGAGAGACGTAAGCATTTTTCTTGACTTCACATGTTCACATGAAAGGAAATAAAACCTTTGGAATTAAAGTCTCCTCTGACACATAGGTCTTAAACTACTGAGCTAAATAGGTATATACTCTAGAACTGAAATTCGAATCTCCCCAGCTGTTGCTTTCTCCATAAGCTTACTACCTTAGTCATTGTTCATCGAAGGGAGGCATCTTCCTAATTTCAAATGTGTTCCCTTTACATTTTTCTTAAAACCATCAAAGGAAATGTAGGCAATACCACTTATATTAAGATTTTCTCTCTAAATGAGCTTCAACTCCTTTGTCTTATGGCATTGTGTTAAATGAAGTCATAATTTTCCATGTATAACCTAAATAATGTATTAATAAATGGGCAGTTGGAGAAGTAATCATTAAATTAATGGATATTTTACTTCTATTCTTTCTTTGTAAAAAGTATTTCATAAACAAAACTTGGAAAAACACAAACATGCAACAAATTTTGTGACACTGAACTAATTTTGAAATAGTTAAGAAAAGCAAATGATAGATGAAATGAGCTTTGGAATGTTTATCCAGTCGCCAACATTATTATGTTCTAAAAAGCTTGTAGTCAACTTCTCTATGAAGTGAAATATCTTGTATTGTTTCCAAATATATTCATGCATTAATACCAAGAAGAGCATCACCCAGCTTATAGTATAGAACAACAAAAAGGCAGTTCATGCTGATTTTAGGAGCACATATTTATTACAGCTAAGAAACATATGGGTAGCCCCATCCCCACCTTCTAGCTCTGAAGCAGAGATTCAGATAATAGTTGTGATAAGGAAACAACAATAACTCGAAGCAATAAACAGGTGATGTAATAGAGAAACCCATCTTTCCTTTGTATCAAGCAGAAATATCTGATAGCTTTTAATAGCTTTCAGTTACCAATATCCAACACTTAAATAATTCAGCCAAGCAATAAAAGTCAAGATACAATTCAAGTGTTCTAACTCCAGACCCAATGTTCTTTCCTCGCAGTCACACATCGAATCGGACGAGTGATCTGCAGCAGTGAACTCTATTAGAAGATTCTGAATGTGCGGCTTCTAAACACGTTCAAGAGTTTAGATGGACCCTGTAAAGGCTTAATTAGAAATCAAATAGCATAGCCGAAATCCAACAACAACACTGTAGTCTTCCAACAAGTGGGCGACTTCACGTTTCAGCTATTAGTTCTTTCAGTTAAGTCCAATAATATCGCTGCCCTTGTTATCCTGTCCAGTTTTCCCTGCCACTTCAGAAGTTTTGTACCAAGAATAACACATGTTCTCTTGGTTCTAGTTTCTCTGAAGTCTGCTGGGTACTGAACATTGATTATCCACCTGTTTTTTATGCTTATTTTTAATGGGCAATTATATTAGTTTGCTAGGACTCTCCTGGCAAAACCAATATTAATGATGTCCTTATAAACAAGGGGAAATTTGGAAATAGATACATATACATACACCTAAACCTAAACATATACATAAACATATACATATACATGTACATGTACCTGCAAAGACCCTACATCCCAATAAGATCTCATTCTGAGTTACCAGGGGTTAGAAATTTAATGTAGGAATTTTGAAAGGAAAAAATTCAACCATAGTGGTGATATATTCTTAAGAAATATGATTCAAAACATTAAAAAAGTATTCAGCAAAAAGGAAGCCTTCTGTCCCCACTAATCTTGTACCAGTTGTTACTCCTCCAGAGACAACTACTAACGGTTTCTCATCTTTCCAGAGATAGTCGGTATAAAATAAGGATAATTATATGTGTTGTTATTTTTCACACATGCTATCTTGAGGTAAAGTCACATTCTTTCATCTCCTTATTTTCAAGTATTAGCTAAGGTTTTTTGAGGAAGAAACTTTCTCAAAAATATGCAACTATGTGAAAAGTGAAAACATTGAAAATCAGCCCATCATCACAACTGATGGTATCCTGCCCTCCTTACATTTATTGTCTTCTGCGTTGCATGCACAAGACTGGCCATGGATGAATAATAAATCATTACATGGGCAGTTAAACATTTTATTGTTCATTTCTTAATCCACCCTCATTGTCAGCCATTCTGGACAGAGTTGCCCATGGAAGGGCAGGGTTACTTCAGGGCTGTTTTTGATTCCCGCTGTGGGACCCTCCCACAGGGGTTGCTGCCTTCTGCCATGACAACCAGCCACACCTGGGACGACAGCTGCATCATCAGTGCTCCTCTAGTTCACAGGAGACGGGAGTCTGAGCAGAAAGTTATTTAACTATTATTGTTTAAACTACTGAAAAAAATTATTTTTTCCACACATCAAAACACACAACCCAGCCCATTTGGCTAATTCACATATTTCATGTAGAGTGTCTATTCATTTTTGTTGTTTTTTTTTTTAATCCTCACCTAAGGATATGGAGAGAGAGAGAGAGAGAGAGAGAGAGAGAGAGAGAGAGAGAGAGAGAAAGAGAGAGAGAGAAACATCAATGAGAGGAAAATATCAATCCATTGCCTCCCACAGGCACCCCGACCTAGGATCAAACACATACCTAGGGGTGTGCCCTGACCAGGCATCGGAAGAAGCGACCTTTTGATGTATGGCTGATGCTCCACCAACTGAACCACCCAGCCAGGGCTATTCATTTATTGTGAAAACTCCGATTAAATCAACAGCACTCTTTTTCAGTCTGTTCTCTTCTTTCTCTGGTTCCCATCAGTGTAATGCATCTTTTTTCACTCTTCTATTTTTATCTATGTTTTTATAGTATTTTATATGATTTTTCTCATACACAACATAGGTGAGCCCTGCTTTTAAAATCTGAAAGTCACAATCTCTTCTTTTAATTGGGATAATGCCATTTATACTTGCATTTAATGCGGTTATTGATATGTTTGAGTCTATTTCTACCATCTTCCTGTTTGTTTTCTATTTTTTCTTATATGTTCATTTTCACTCATTCTTTTTCTATCCCCTTTTTTACTAACTGAGTGTATTCTCTTTTCCCCGTGCAATTGATGTTTGAGCACCTACTACTTACATTCTCTGATCCCAGTGTATCTCCTTTGCTGGCTTATCAGTTTCAACACCATTTTATTTCTTCTTTGTTTGTTTTAGGCATGTGGTATTTGTCTTTTTCTGTCTCACTTATTTTACTTAGCATAGGTTCTCAAGGTCTATCCATGTTGTCCAAAATGTCAAGATTGCATTTTTTATCACTGAATAGTATATCAGTTTCTTTACTATTCACTCATTGATGAACATGTAAGGTATTCCATGTCTTGGCTATTGTGAAAAATGCTGCAGTGAGCATGGGGGTGCCGATGCCTTTTCAGGTTTGTGTTCTCATTTTCTTTCTTTATTTATCATATAGTTTATCAGTACATCTTTATTTTAATTACTTTATTTTATTGTTTTATTTTATTATGTCTTATTGTTGTTCAATTATAGTCATCCCACACTCTTCCCCATTGCGGGGCAGGGGAGAGCTACAGAAAAAATGTTTGCATTGTCCTCCAGAATGCAAATGATTCATATTTTAGGCCACTTTTGGCTGTTTCACAGCTCATTTATGCTTTATTTTCACTTCATTTTTTCCTCCTTGTGTTTCATTTTGGGTAGTTTCTATTTCCATGCCTTGAAGGTTTTACATCTTTACCTCTGCCTGTATAAGCATTCTTCTTGACTGTGCCTTCACCTTGCTTTATAAAAACTGCAGACTCTCAGCACAACGTAGTTGCGCATGTCTCCTGTGCACCCTTATGCAAACACACTAACAGACGTGAACAGTTCTAGCAGTTCCTGACAACTTAAGGCTACTTTCCTGGGTTTATTCTTCTCCCTGAAAATACTCAAGGCTGCTAAAAGAATTTACTGTTGGTTCCAGCTGACACCTGACATGGAGTCCCTGGTGCGCAGTCTCTGCGGGGGGTAGGAACCTGACTCAGTAAGCACCACTTAGAAAACCCAGATAGGTTTCAGGTGGGCCAACCCTCCCTCCCATTTTTATAAATTTCCTAACTTTGCTCAGGCCCTCACAATCCCCATTCTCTGCTTCTTCCTTTAAAAAGTTCACTCACATCTGTGTAAATCAAAGCTGAGTGTAGTTCACTCTGGACCCTCTTACCCATTTCAAGAGTGTGTAACTAATTAAACCTCTCCTTATTTTAGTGTCTGGCTTTGTTTGTCTTTGACGCCATGTTCAGTCTTTCCTCCAGCTCCACGAACACGTGGAATACATTTGAAATAAAAGTTTATTGTCCTCTTCTGTTCATTCGTGTTTTAGTATTTATTGTGTGGGCCATGACAGTTTTAGGATAGGGCTAAATTTTCTCCAATCTCAGCCCCTTGAATTGCTTGCATTTCTACTTTAAATGATAGGAACACAAATTATTCCCAGCTATGTTTTGGCTCAGTGGGCTTTTGTCTCAGTGTTTTGTTTGTTTGCTTGTTTGTTTGTTTTTTCAGGAGGTGCTTTCCCAAGTCTTGAGTGGCTTTCTCACAAAGATGCACTGGTTCCTTATTCACCTGAAGATGCGGGAGAGGGCTTTGTGCAGAACTATGGACCTCTTCCTCTCTTCAGCTTTCTCCTGTCTTAAAGTTGGCCTGCTCCATTCTAGCTGCACTGCTTTCTGTGGAATCCAGTGCTCTCTCCTCGACTCTGGGAGAACTCCAGGGTCCACCCACCTGGGCTTCCCATCCCTGTGACACTGCAGAGTCGCTCTAGGATGTAAGATGGGGGAAATTACAAACTTCTCACTTGTTTTCTCTATTTCAAGAAGCATTGTCCTGCACTTCTCTGCGCCCCCCCTTTTTTTTTTTTTTTGGTAACCTGTTCTTTCATCAATTGTGTCCTTTTTTTTAATAGGCCAGGTGGTAAATATAGTGCTTGTTTTTCGTTTTATCTGAAAGGAAAGGCACACCCCACCCTGCTCAATTTCAATTGAAATTGAAGCTTGTTTTCTCTCTTTGTTATATCCGAAGTACCTAAGGTAATAGTTGACACATAACAGGCCTTCTAAAATGCTTATTAAACCAGTAAATAAATGAATCAGGCAAAATTGTCTCATATAAAGATAAGATCATATTGCCTTAAGGTTGTGCAAATATAAATGTGCTCTCGAACTGAAACTTTCAGTGTCCAAAGATGCTCACATCTGCACACATGGACATGAACGTGTATTTATTTATATATACTGCTCTTCTTCATTGAGGAAGTTTTTGAGATTATAAGTTATATAGTCATTTCTCTCATAACTCAAAGAACCTACTGTAGATTGCACTCTGTCCCCATCATTTGGCTGATTTTGTTCTATTTTACATAAGACACGACTTCCTAGTTGCTGAATCAAATAGCTATTTTAGCTCTTTATATTCAGGTTGACATTTCTTGATGATTTGATACTGTGAATCATCACCTTCAGGATAAAAATTTCAGTATCTTTGTCTTTTATTTTTCACTACTACTCTTTGTAAGATGCTGATGTACCACTTGGAATTGATTTGGGGTCTTCACGTGCTAAGAAGGCAAAAACATTTAATTATCAAGTTTTTCATTGGGTCCTGTAACCAATCTTTGTATTTTGTAGTACTCTGTTATTCACAGCCACTGTTTTCTTTGTTTTTCTGTTTATAGTTATTCTCCCTACATCATTTTATGTAAGTCTAATAGCTTTTAAAAGTCTATATACAACAGTGACTCTGAAATTTCTATCTGCAGCTTTAACCTCATCACTGAGTTCTGGATTTTTTTTATCTGATTGCCCATTTGCCATCAACAATTGGCCACTCATTACACATTAAAATACATAGCATGTCAAAAATAACTTTTTGAAAACTCCCATCCAACTGTAAATTCCAAACATTTTCTCAGTAAATTTTAAGAAAAAAATATAGACATTATTTTATCCTTACTTTATTTTACAGTCTATATTCTATGAATTAATAAGTTTTTAAAATAAATTTCAAATCTATGCACCTCTCAAATTCTCACCTCTGCCACTCTTTCCCAATACATAATCATAATCTCCCTATCAAACTATCAAAATTCCTCCAATTATCAAATTCCTTCCTAATGTGTCTCCTCCTTTGGTTCCTAATTTCTGCTTTTGTTTTAATCCTCCATATTGCAAACAGGAATGATCCTTATTTTTAACTTGTAAATGGGATTATATTCTCTTACTCAAAATCATCAAATAGGTTTTCACTGCAGATCAGCTGAATGGAAGATTTTACAATGTTGTGTTGGTTTTCTAGAGCTGTGTTAACAAAGTACCATAAACTTGGTGTCTTAAACAAGAGAAACTAATTGTCTCACAGTTCTAAATCCTAGAAGTCTGAAATTAAGGTATCAGGCAGCTGGTTCCTTCAGAGGGAAGGATATGTTCCAGTCTTCTCCTTGGCTTATAGCCATCTTTTTCCAATATTCCCACATATCATCTTCCTTCCATATCTGCCTGTCTCTGTGTCCAAATTTCTTCTTTTCATAAAGACAAGAGTCATTTTGATTAGGGTCTGCCTTAATTGAAATGACCACGTTTCACTCGATTAACTTTGTAAGAACCCATCTTCAAATAAAGTCTGAAGTGCAGGGAGTTTGGAGGGAGATATAATTCAACACTTTGTATCTCTGGCCCTTGCCTACCTCACTGAATTCATGCCCTTCCAGTCTCCCCCTTCCCCCTCAGTTTTAGACATAATGAACTTTGTTGTTGCTGCTGCTGCTCCACCTTTGTTTTATATACATTTCCATCTCATCATCTATACACCAGGGTCACTGTGCCAGGAATACTCAGTCCCCAACCCCTCCCTTCGCTCATTCCTTCATCACATTTAGGTCCCTGAGCAAACATCACTCTTCGGATACACCTATCCGTAATTGCTGTACCTAAATAGCCCCCTTTCTTCCTCTTCATCTCCCCTCCACTACTTTATTCATTAGTATAGTTATTGTGTCTGTCTGGTGTATAATGTGTTATTTGTGTTTTTTATCCTATAAAATATAAACTGCATGATGAAAGGACTGTGTTCATGTTGTACATTTTATGAAACAGTCCCTTACGTATATATGGCATTCATTCATTCAGTTATTCACTCATTCATTCTCAGGAAAATCAAAAACACACACACAGACACTTTGTTCTCAACTTCAATAATAAGCAGGCTTTCAAATTTGAAATTTTGAAATATAATTTTTATCTATCAAATTAGCAATGTGAATGGTAATACCCAATGCTGGCAATAGTTTTGTGAGCTAAGAACTCTAATGGGTTTTAAGAGGTAGGACAAATGGCTGCAATAGACATTTTTGGTAGTCCTTATTTGGAAACATTAAAATATCCACACACTCGCACTTAGTTATTTATACTTAACAATAGGTCATAAGGAAATAAAAAAGTCTGCAGAAACAGAACTATGTCCACAAGTAATTCAGTGTTTAGTTCTAGTCACGAAAAAACTTGAAACAAATTAAATATAGAAAAATGAAAGAGTTTCAATTATACGTGTATACAGTTGTATGCAACAAATATCCCTACTACATCAACCGAAGTAAATAGAAACTCATTTTTTTAAGTTTACTACACATCCAAAGGTAACAATCCTGCAAGAGACCAAAGCTATTTGCATGTTACTGTTCTTCCAACCCAAGCTTGTCAACTATCAACAGTATGTTATTTGCTACATGATTGCTAAGGGCAACTTTCCTCCAGGGTTGAAGATTTGCTACAGAAAAGACAAGGAAAAAAATGAAGATAAATACCAACATGTTGCATCTCCATCGGGAAAGCACAGATGTTTTCTCAGAAACCCTCAATTTACTCACTTTTCTGCCATGTATCCAAACCTAGAATGCCTGGGAGACACAAGAGGCATTCCAGCCTTGAGACATTTGCAGGGCATGTGCGTATGTGACTGCCAGCTCTCAATGTTTACATAGAGGGGAAAAGCCATTTTCTTTGGTTGAGATGGAGAAACATTCTGAAGGGTGGACTTGTGTGCAAGAAGCTTAATAGATACTGCCTTCAGGTTCAGTGTCTGTGGTGGTAGGAAGCGAGGAGAGTGGAACTGAGAGTCTTTGAACCGTGGGGTAGTCAGAACAGAGGTATGAACCCTTTCAATAAGAAAGGGTTCACGCCGGAGCTGGCATGATCCCCAGAGTTGTCCCACCTGAAGGCAAGGGGTGGTGCTTTATATTCCACTTTAAACAGTCATTAGATGCTGACTCCCCTCAGGGAAGGATTTCGATGAAGCCCATCTTTTTGGCTAAATGTACTTTGCAGAGATGAGCACAGCTGAGAACAGCATCATTAAGGTGGAAGGAGATGGAAGCTGAGCAGTTATTCTTGAAACAGCGATCTGGGCAGTGCACCACAGGGTCCACTGCTTTGCCAACAAATTAGGGGCATTCGAATAGGAAAATGCAGGCATTACACAAATGTTTTCAAAGAATTTTTAAATGGCATAGGAAATTGTATGTGAAAAGTAAAAAAAAATCTATGAAACTATATGTGATATGATGAGAGATATGCATTATATTCATGTACCTGTGTGCGTGAGAAAACTACCCTTGTCCATGCCCTGGACTCAACCATTGTGCAGTGTATTCATGTCGAACAGCAGTGATTTGGAGTTCTTACATGTTAGTTCTCTGCTTGTCACAAAAAGGAATTCCACTGCCTCTAGCAGAGACTTTTATATAGACTTTGATGTGCTTTATTATCTCACTATTCTTTGGATTCAGTGTCTATAATGACAATGTATGTAGTTCCTGGTATAAAAAAAATCATTGTTTTTCACAGAGTAGAACAAAGCAAAATAGATGTTTAATAGTTTATTATATGTTATTATATATTATATAATCATAAGATTATTTTAATGTATTTATTTCTTAATATATACTTCCCTCGCAGGGAAGAATATTTCTGTGATAGAGTATTTTGTAATCTCAGTTATGTTTGTACTTAGTATAAGCTGCCTGGTTTTCTTCTCTGGTTGCTCAATTATGTTGTTCATGGTGGTGAGACCCTTTTTAGTTTCTCTAGGTATTTAGCAAACAAACAAACAAAAAGCCCATTGGAGAGCTTCCTGGAGTAACTATATTAATAACTCTCTTATTGGGACCAATTGTGACTGCATGGCCAGAACATATTTTGAGATCTTCCCAACACTACTCAATTGTTCTATTATTTATTTTTGTAGTCTCTGATCATATAAATATTCTAAATGTTGGAATAAGCCCATAAATTTATCATTGCTGCATATCTTTTCCAAGCGGCCTTTGTCCATGGTTTTATTCTCAAAAACATGCATTTTGAATAATGGACTTTGCTTCTGATATAGTGCTATTCTTCCTATTCTCCTTATTCTACTCATCAAAATGTATCCTTTAGTTAAGTTAGGTGTTTCTAACCCCTTTCCACCAGTGCTGAGAGATCTTTCGGGTTAAAGTGGCTCATTCACTGTTTAATCACCTATATTTGCCCATTAGAAGACAGTAGGCTCTAAATTTCTTCCACTATTCCCACTTAAATTATACCACAAGAACATTCTTTCAATTGTTTAATTTTGTCAAATAATTTGTGTTATTTAGAATATAATATTGCATTCAGTGATTAGAAAAATATAGAGTAACTGTGGTTCAAACAGATACAAGGTTTATTCTATCCCCCCTAAAAATGCATAAGGTAGGCAGATAAGGGATGTAATTATCTCACTATTTTTCTAGTTTGGGTAACCCCTGTGGTTCGATATGGCTGCTCAAGTAACAGCCATCTCCACTTTCTAGGCAGCTGGCATGAGGAAGACGGATAAAGAAAATCTCTCTTCCTTTTCAATTATTCTTTTTAATTGATATAGTAAAAATACAGAAGGCTGCGTGAATCAAATATACTCTTAATAAACCATCACCCAAATTACGAGAGTCGGCCTGATCGCACACCACAATAGCACTCCACTTGCCACCTCAAATCCCAACCATTTTCCCCTTTCTAAGTGTGATCACACCTGATTTTTATCGTAAAATTTTCTTACCTACCCTTACAGATTATCACTTAAACGAATAGTGCCAAACTCATTAGAAGTTACTTTTTCCTAGTAAGTCCTATTAATGCCTTTTAGCCTATGTAATTTCCTCAACTTTCTCTTGTTTTAATATTTTTGCTTGCAGTTTATTCGTTGAAGAACCCTGATGATGTTCTAGAGTTACTCATAGTCGAGTTAGCTGACTGCATTTCCCTTATCTACCTTAACATAATTTGTTAATTTTTGAAGAATATGGGCTCAATATAGAATTTTATGTTAACAAATGTTTATTTTAAAACCTCAGAGAACTAGTTTTACTGACTTTTTGCTCCCACAGTTCTTGATAAGAAATTAGAAAATATTAGGAATTATTATTTCCCTATTATATTCTATTTTTGATTTTAAGATTTTCTTTTTATCTCTGTTTTTCATTAGTTTAAGTAGATGAACTTAGGCATGGATTTCCTTTTATCTGTTGTTCTTGGAGTTTATTGACCTTTAAAAATATGTATTTTTTTTTGCAAAATTCAGATATTAATTTTTATAATTTATTTCTTCTTTGTTCTCTCTCTAGAACACTGATGTGAAGGTTTGCAGTTTTGATATTTTTCAATAATTCTGAGTCATTTATTTTTCTTTCCTCTTTAAATAGGATAATTTCTATTAGCCTTTCTTCAGATTCATTGTCTGTTCTCTGTTATCTTCATTCAATTATGCATATCCAATGATATATTTTAAATCTTAAAAATTAAATTTGTAGAATTTCCATCGGATCCTTTTTCATAGTTACTATTTCTCTCCTGACACTCCTTACTTTTTATTAACTGAGAACATATTTTCTTTTACTTCATCAAGCATAACTATAATAGCTCTAAAAATCCTTGTCTGCTATTTCCAATTTTGATATATTTGGATGTTGATTTTATTTTCTGTTGAGAATGCTTCATATTCTTTAGTTCATGAAATGTTGATTGATTTGACATTTTTTATTCTCTCTCAGGCTAAAAGGAATAAATAAGTATCTGTCTTTTTTTTAAAGGTTTCATTTACTTATTTTAAGAGAGAGGGGGAGGGAGAGAGAAAGAGAAGGAGAGAAACTTCAATGTGTGGTTGCCTCTCACGTGACCCCCACTGGGGACCTGGCCTGCAAGCCATGCATGTGCCCCGAGTGGGAATCAAACTAGCAACCCTTTGGTTTGCAGGCTGGCACTCAATCCACTGAGCCACACCAGCCAAGGCAAATCTTTTGATCAGAATAATTATTATCTGCATAAGTACTACTTTGAAAAAACTTACACCAGCATACTAGAATAAAAATGTTCATATATTTTTATTCACTCTACAAAATGCTTTTGTTATTATTTTTATATCTCTAACTACACAAGGCATTTGTAGTAACTATACTACCATTATAGGCATAATTAACTTTTGTTATTCTTCATTACTTCTTGCATCTTCAACCCTCCTTCTGGGATCATTTTTCTTCAAAGTATTATAACATTTTCTTTAATGTAAATTGACTGCTAACAACTTATCTCCCTTGTTGGTTTTCTCACCATGGTATTTTTAAAAAATTAATTATTGTTAGTTGTTTTGGCTACCTATAGATTTACGTCAGAAGTTGAATTTTTGAGCACATCAAAATAATATTTAATTGTCTTCTGAGCTATATTGTTTCAGTTGAATAAACTACTGTCAGTCTTATTAATGACACTTCAATTTACTTTTTCTCTCAAAGTTTTTCTCTTGCACATATATGTTTAAATACAATGTTGAATTATGACACATCAAAGTATGGTTTTCTTTCTTTTTATTTTTTTTTTCTTTCTTGGTATTTGTGGAGTTTCTTAAATCTGTGCTTTGTTATCTTTTGCAATTTGGGAAAGAAAATCTCCTTTCAATTACTTGATTCTCATTATCTCTCCTGTCCTCCTTGAAGACTTCCTTTACCCATAAATTTGACTTTTTTATAATATCCTTAGGTTGTTTTCCATATTTATATTTTTCTGTACTGTGCACTTCTTAATATTTTCTTCTGACCTGTCTCCCAGCCCTCTAACATTGTGTTCTAGCCTCCACCCAACCACGGAACTCATAATTTTTAAATGTTTTAGTTCTAAAGTTTCTATTTGCTTTTTTTCACATTTTTTTATTGTTGTTCAAGTACAGTTGTCTCCATTTTCCCCCACTACTCCCCCTAACCCCAGCCATCCCCACTTCCCACCTTGATCCTACTACCCCTCTTTGGTTTTGTCCATGTTTTTTATATATTAACTTATTTGCTGATGTTATCAGACTTGTTTCATATGTCCATGAATATTTTAAGGTGTGTATTAAATTTCTCACTTTTTTTGGATATACTTGGGCTTATTTCAATTTTTTATCTCTTTTTAAGTTGTATTTCTTTATATGGCTGTTTTTATTATAACCCTAATATTACATGAACATGATACAGATATAATTTTAGGCCTAGTATAGTGTTATTAATTACTTTAAGGGTTTACCTTTGTTGCAGATAGGAAGCTAGAAACACTGACAATTCCAGATAACCTTGATTCAATCAAGCCTTCAGTCTTTGTAAGGTTCAAGTTATTTTCAGTTCTTTCTATTTTTTTTTTAGTTTGCACTCTTTATCTCATTTAATCTTTAGAATGCCTTTATAAGGTAGGTGTTTTTAATCCTGATTTTATATAAGGATTTTAAAACTCAGAGAGATTAATAACTCCTTGAGTAACAGAGTCATACCCAGGGTCATCTGTCTTCAGAGGTCAAGCTCTTACTTCTGCTATTACAGTACTTCTTTTTTTATTTAATCTTTATTATATTTCTTTTCCATTACCATTTAGTCCCCTTACACCCCCCTCCAGTTCAATCTCACTCCTTTTTATAGCCTTTATGGGTCACAAACCAAAGGCAACAGGATGGAGTAGTTACCAAATACTTTTGGTAGGTAGCCCTAAACTTTAATCTGCCTCTCTAGTCCTATGGTTATTTTTATAGCTCTCCTCAGCTTTTCAGTTCTTTGGCCACCTCTGGGGGAATATGCATCCATTTCTGGTATATAAGTGACACCAAGATTGAGATTTTACCATTTATGCTTTTCTGTTTGTTGGCTCTTGCTTCAAACTTATTCACTGTTTTGTTAGCTCTCTGGTGCCTCAAGCATACTATTTCTTCTTAATATTTAAAATAGTTTTTCTAATTATTTTTTACAGGGAAGGATTTTTGAGTTACCTTGCTTATAGATAACAGAGGCAGAACATATATACAGTAAGTTGAGAAAAATAAAATGTCATTTACTTTTTTAAAAATATTTTTTAATTCATCGGGGTGGCATTGGTTAATGAGATTATATAGATTTCAAGTGTACAATTCTATTATGCATCAGCTCTGTATTGCATTGTGTGTTTACTACCTAAAGTCACATTTCCTTCCATTTCTGACCACAAAGTTCACATAGAGTACTTCCAGATAGCTTCCATTAGGAGGGTTTTCTATAGTGATTGCCTACAGATTGACTTGAATTCAGCAGCTGACACATAGTTATTATGGGGTGTTAGCAAGGTGTTTAAACATATTTCAATATATAATAAACATAAATTAGCTTAGGTTTTCAATGCAGGATTGAAATTGGAGACACTGAGTTTATCATCTACAAGCTTTGTGTCATTAAAAAATTAGCTTAAAATCTCTATGTTTTGGCTTTTTTCAACTGTTGAATGATGTAAATACTATATGGTATATTTTTCTTAGAAAGTTTAAGTGAGTTAAGTAGGAAGAACACTGAATGTTAACATGCTCCTTCATCAATTTTGCATTATTTTATTCTTTTACTTTATTCATTATACCCTTTCATATAATTTGCTTAAATAACAAAAGTTTGCACATATTTGTCAGTCAAAAATTCAACACAATATTTTATATAATTTTACTATCTCATATGTCAGATATGAAGAAATTGACCATAGATAGGTTTAGGGATATATAGTTATATAATCAGTGAAGTTCTTTTCTTCTCCTATAAGTAAAACGAAAGCAAAGAGCAGGATGTGCAAAAATAAAAGCCCAACAAAGGCAAACATCAGGAATTTGGTTGAATACAATAAACATTCCAGAGGATGAATAACCCAGACCACATTTGTCACTAATAAAAGGCAGAAAAAATACTAAGAGAGGAAGAAGTACAAGAGTACAGAGTTGATTTCATGACTAAAGTTGACCCTTTCACTGGTCTGTGATTTCTTTTTTTACTATCTGTAATTACTATAGTAGTCATCTGTCCATTATAATAAATATGTAGAAGCTGTTTACTAATTTCAGATGTTCTAAGTACCTTTATATAATGACCCATAATTTTCCCAATTCCCTTCTTCGGAGGAAAGAGAGAATTACTCTTCTGCCACAAAGTAATTTTTCTCTTCAACAGCCTCTCCCCACCAATACCATCCCCAAAGTACATAGAAGCATGATAACAGATGCTCTACATTTTCACCAGCCATATTGGATAGCTTCTCTATACACCTCAAATTTTCTTAGTCTCTGGCAATAAATGAAGTTCAAAGAGACCCCACCATTGACCAATAAATCACTAATTTCTGTCCTTTCTACCCCTAAAATATCTGCTACCCTTTCATTGCCACACCTTCTCATTGCCACACCTTCACCACACCTTCTCATTGCCACCATTTCTGTGAATTATGAGCATCTCTCACAAGGAATTAAACAACAAAATTATATGTCTCCTTGCCTTCAGTCTTGCTTTATCAAATCCATTCTTTACAAATCAGCCAGAATGAAATATTTAATAAAGATTAATAACTTTACTCTCGTTCTTTAAATGAATCACACAATATACAGATGATGCATTATAGATTTTTATATTGAAACCTATACAATTTCACTAACCAATGTCACCCCAATAAATTCAATAAAATAAAATAAATAAAAATAAAGAGATGCCTGAATAAGTAAATAAAACAAATCAATGCCTTTTCATGGGCATCAGAATCAGTAACGGTTAGCTGATGCGTGCCTTCTAAGAGACTTTCATTGTCAGTGTTTCCAGCTCTCACTGTTTACTCCTGAGATCCTTGACTTTTTCCAGGTCATTTCATCTGTCAGGCTAAAATTTAGATGAGATATATACTAATCACTCTGCCTGTAATGCCCTTCGCCAACACTCCTACCTCTCCCCACCCTGTCTATCTCCTAATCATCCCTAGGTCTTACTCTAAATATCAGATCACCCATAAAACCTTTTCTGACCCCATACATTTCTTAGGAAACAAACTGACTTCTGCATCTGTATTTACCTGTCCCTGCTACAACATAACATGCTACACAACACAACATGTCCTTCTGATGTGTTCTTATTCAACAAGCAAGTGTTATAATGTTTGTCACGCAAATAACAATTAAAATAAAATTCCTGACATGACTTTTTCCCATATTAGATCCAGAAGGCAGCATAAACTCCATGTTTTTGACCTGCGATAAAGAAACAGGTTGCTTCTTTATTTACCCTTCAAGTGTTCCTTCTTTGAGCCATTCCCAGAGCATGTTGACATTATAATTATAAAAACAGTTTATTGGATTTCTCATGACACTTCAGAGTGAGGAGATAATGATATACATGAAGGTTTCAATTTGTTTTCTGGGCAGCTTCTTCTATCTCCATCTCCCTTCTTTGTAATTGATTAACAAGGCTAGGGATCACGATAAGCTGAAGATTTCAGACCTGATTTTTGAGGAGAAGAATGACATATCAGGAATGTCTCCTACTTCCACTTGGACAGTGCAATATCATCATAGCTCATTTAGGAAATTCTAAAGACCAGTTTATTGTTTCTGGAGATGAATGGCTAGGGAAAACAGATATGGTGCCTCTTTTCAAGGAGCTTACCTACTACATAAGGAAACTGACATAAACAAATAATACACTAATGATCTACATACACAAACCGAGACGTGTATGCTGAAAAAATCTGAAGTAGGATGTTATGGGAGCTTAGAAAAAAGGCCTATGATCTAAATTATTATCAGAAAGGAAAGCTTGAGGTGAAATTGGAATGAAATAAAATTTAATTGAAGAACAAATGGGGAGTAGGCCATATAAAGGAACAGAACAAGCAAAGACCCTGAATCAAGAAGAATCACTGCATAGCAGTGGAGCTGAGAGAACACCAATGAAGGCAAATTCAAAGCCAAAGAGTTTATTAGCTTTGGGAAAGATTTTATTTATCTTTGTCATAAGTGCATATAGAACCCATTGGTATATTTTAAAGACAGAGGTGGAATAATCAGACATGCATTTTTAAACAAATAATTGTTTTTATTTGTTACTTGATATCTATAAAAATTACTATTGTTTACTCCTTCTTATTCTAGTATAGAGAGACAAATTAAATTACTGGAAGAACAAAGAGAATGATCATGTCCTGTGAGATCCTTCAGTGTTGACTAGGTTGGCTGGAAAGAAGCATTAAAGAATTGAAATGAATTCTCTCTTCGCAGACTTCACATAATGTCCATTTGACACTGTTTCTTGTTTCTTAAGTTATGAATCCTTGGGGCACAGAATAGGATCTTCACTACCAGGCAAATACACTGGTATGATATTTGAAGAAGGAAAACCCTAATTTAATATAGGGAGAAACAAGTTTCAAGGAATCTTTAATAAAAAAGGGCTTCAGAGGTCAGTATTTTGTGTCAGAATTCAAAACAACTGTAATAACCAGAAACCAGATAGCAATATAAACACTATTCCTTGGGGGAACGTATGCATGCTTAAAATAAAAGTGCTTGGATATAAACATGACATTTAAACAGGCTTAGAAAAACAATATGATCAGCCATATACAGAGTGATTTAATCAAAAACAAAATCTTCCAGCATTTGCATTTCATTTTCTACACTTCATAGCATTGTCGTGATACTACCTGTCCCTTACATTTTTAAATCACGCTAAATCACCAGGATGTTTAAAAGCAAGTAAAGAAGAACAAGTTTAATATTTTTTATGTCAAATTATTCTGATCTAGGAAGGAATGTAATTTTATAGATTCTCTGAGTATACAAAACAAAGAGCTCAGGTAGAGTCTAGCATTTGTAAAGTTTAAGAAGTATTACCACATTATATTTTGAATTTTTATTTATAATTTGTGATATTTTATAATGTGTCTCAGAGCAGTTATGACAAAAATAAAAACTAAATGTAATGGTACTCATATACTTCATGTTTCTGGTGAAGAGGAAAATCCACTTTATCATCACACATTACAGAGTTAGACAGAATTGACACTGAGTTTGAACTCTGTCACCTTGGGAAAGTTACTTAACCTCTTTAGGCCAAAGTTCCTTCAATGCTAATCATATTTTCTTCAAAGTTTTATAGTGAATATTAAAATAATGTATATATATTTTCTAATATATTTATAAACATAAGATGTAAATATGTAAGTTATATATGTGTATGTATATGGTGTGTGTGTGTGTGTATATATATATATATATATATATGTAAAAGATACCTTACCCATAGGAAGAGCATAAGCATTCAGTGTAATAGCAGGAAGTAGATATCACTCTCAACTTGGGCAACTGGAAGGGAGATTTTATAAAGAACTGTTGCCAGAGAAATGGCCAGAGTGTAGGAAAACCACATGACAATGTGCAGTCATACAGGGCCAGTAAACACAAGAGAAAAAAAGAGTATGTGGAAAGGCCCACATAACAGGAGATTTGATCCATGAAGGATGTAGAACACATGAGGAACTTTGCATGAAGAGAGAGGTGTATTAAATGTACTGACCTTAATCATTTCTTTTTCTGTGGGTCTTCTCTCAGTGTCTACCTGAGTGAACTTAAGTAGAGGCTGGAGGATGAAGAATGCACTGCTGTCGTTCAGCCTTCTGGGACACAAGAAGGTAAGAACACAGGGAGCAATAGAAGCAAATGGAAGAAATGCAGCTCAGTAAGTATCGATAGAATTTTTTAAACTTGTCTGGTTAGTAGAGATGTTTAACAAATCATAAAATCATACATTTGATAAATGTTCACAAAGTAAGTATCAATCAATTCAAGAAACAGAAAGTAAATGGTATCGGCAATAAGAATATAGGGCAATGTACAGACTAGAAACATTGGAAGCTATTTTTTCTTGAGCTGTGAGCAGCCATTGTGTTTCTTTAAACTGAGAGTAACTGCACCTCACACATTGACATGAAGCGCCTTTCTCCCTCAGTACCTACTGGTCTCTCTCAACAACTTCTACCTTGAATTTAGTCCCTTTAAGGAGGAGAGTTATGAATGTTTTGAGTCCATTGGATACAGGGACCAAAGTCACTATTGTAACCAGTCTGATGGGGGCGGGGCATCATTTGGATTCAGCTGGATTCATTTGCTCAAGGTTCACAATGAGGAAGGGGAAATTAAGGTGAATTTATGAGTGGCACGCTCTGGGCCAGTTCTGTGCACTGCAGGTTTTGCTTCTATATCTAACTATATAGTAGAAATTAATGTGTGGTATACTTCATTTCTTTATCCCCAAAGTGCAGAAGGAATATGATAAATTGGTTACATTCACTTGTCAAGAAGCACTGTTGGGACATGGAGATCCTTGCCAACACTTCCTCCTGCTCCCTCCTTGCTAGCCCAACAGAACCAGTTTGGAGAAGGTGGGAATCACTGCCCTGATTATAGGCTTAAAGGCAGCAGGATGGAGAAGAGATACAATATCCCTATATGCCAATTTAAAAAGATCAACATGTGCTGCAGGCTTATAGGGGATTATCATAAACTGAATTCACTTGCTGTTCCTATCGCCCCAGGTCTTCCAGATACAGTGAGTGTAACTGAATTTATTCCACAGACTCATGACACTGTGTATGCTGTTTCAGACATTGCTAATGCCTTATTTTCTACATATTCATGGGGTGTGGGCTCCAATATACCTTTGCAGTTCTCTCCAAAAGGTACCTACACAGGCATGCAAGATCCATTATGATATACAAAAAAATCCACTTGTTTTTTCTGGAGGAATTGTGGATACATTTTTTTATGCAACTCATTTCCTCACATAATTTTTACATATAACATTTTGTACTTCGGGCATGAATTTGTTTAATACTCTGAAAAATCTGTTTGTAATATTTTTAAAACAATTTTGTAATGATTTTTCCCAAAAGATTATGAGTTAATTACATGTCACAAAATATTTTCTAGAAATTATGAATTACTTCTTCCTACAGATGATAAATAGTTTGTACTTCATAGCAGTTGAAATAGATTATTATTATGGTTTCATTCAATTCTAAATTTTGAGTTCATGATTAATTTGGGTTTATGTACAGTATACATGATACATAGTTATCATGTCTGCTTGTATAAAAACAAAGACATATTAATTAGACAGTGTCTAAAATACTGTGAAAGTCATTTGCCTTCTTCTGCTTCCATTCCACAAAATTCATTTATATTAGGCCATTTAAAGTAGGGAATAAGTTCTACAACTTAATTGTATCTTTCCATATTAACAATTATAATATATTGATAGGATTTTAAAAATAGAATGTTAGCTTCATGATGTTAGAGAATTTGTTTACTTTTTTTAGTTCCAGTATCTAGAATATATCTGGTATATAATGAGTACTCAATAAATATCTTTTAAAAATAATTAACATTTAATAAATAAGACTAGGTTCCAGAATAAAATAAAATAATTCATAATATTTCATATATATTACCACACTGTTTTATATTTCTTTTTTGCAAACATAATTTATCAAGAACTGTGATTTTTAACTATATTATTTATAGAACTGCCCTACATACAGAATTTGAAAAGCATTCTAATTTGCTCATGTTTAATATCAGCTTCAAAATTCTACATAAAGGCACAATATTTTTTAAACTACTTGGCCTTTGGTAAAATACCAAGTTTGATTGCACTGAGAATATGATTAGTAGTTGTCATACTCATATTAAAAAGCTGAGAAAAAAGAGACAAGAAAATCAGTGACATTGTGGTGAACTGCCATTTATTGACTGCAGCTGAGTCACATAATAAAACTGTCATTCAGTTCAGGAAAGAAAAATGCATGAATTGCTTCTAATTTTCCCTGGGCCTAGTTTGTGGTTGGAAGCCCTGTGACAACCTTCTGTTAATAGCCAGTTGATGTCAAATGGTCCTTTTTCATTTGCAGAAGTAATTGCTTGGGAAATACTTTCATTGAGCTTTTTTTCAGTAAATTTATATCAAAAAAACTTGAAAACTTTATATTAATAAATGTTCAAATATACTAACATTTTAACTATAATTCAAATACATATCAGATTTCTGGGGGATAAAGAATTTTTGTTATTCTCATTTCTAGGTGATATGAACTGAATTTTGTCACTCTAAAATTTATGTGGTGAAATCTTAAACTCCAGTGTGGCAATACTTTTAGAGATAGGACCTTTAAGGAGGTATTTAAGGTTTCATGAGGTCTTAAGCGTAGGGCACTAACCCAATAGAACTGGTGGCCTGATAAAAAGAGGAAGAGACACCAGATCCAGCCCTCCCCAAACCCTACCCCATGCACCTGACACACACGCGAGAAGAGAAGAAGCCATGTAATAACACGGGAAGAGGGCAGCTGTCTTTCTTTGAGCCAAGGAGAAAGTTCTCACCAGAAACCAACTCTAAGAGGATAATCATGGACTTCCAGCCTCCAAAACTGTGAGAAAATAAATTTATTTCATTTACAACTCCCAGTCTATAGTCATGTGCCACATAACAATATTGTGATCTACAACTGAGCACATATAAGACAGTGGTCCCATAAGATTATAATGGAGCTGAAAAATTTGTATCACTTAATGATGTCATAGTCATTGTAACATCATAGCATAACACATTACTTACGCTTTTGTGTTGGTACCGATGTAAGCATACCAACTGTGCTGCCAATCGTATAAAATATAATACACATAAGTACAATAGTAGGTTATGCATCTAGGTTTGGGTAAGCGCATTAAGTGATGTTTGCATGAAGAAATTACATAATATATTTCTCAGAATGGATTCCCATCATTAAGCAGCCCGTGAATGTATTGTTATTGCAGCACTAATGTAGAAGATATGGTTAAGTCAATAGTATTCTTTTTTTACTCTTTTTATTTTATCCTAATGTAATTAAGGGTGAAACTACCAAGTTTCACTCAAGTATGTGTTTTCACCATCCCCAAACACCACTAATGATAGGTGTCAACAACCTCCAAACCACTGTTTCTGGAGGGTCTTACTCACAAGTGCCCCTGGATTATGGTGTACACCAACTCGGAGCTCATTAAATTCCCTGTGTGTAGGCGTGCTTCCTCCTTCTAGGCTTTCCACTAGACAGTTAATGGAGGTCCCCTAGCTAGGAGTGTGTCTCCCAATGGCAGGAAGTGTCATCGGCCTGCCTCATGGTTCCCTTAGCTGACACTGTGCACCATTCAGGCATGTCTTCATGCCAACACTGTGACTCTTTACTGAGCCTCCCACCAGATACATTCCTTTGCCACTGTGCATTTACATTCATAGAAATAGAACGCCAAATAAACTGTTGTTTATATTTTAAAAAACAGTCAGTCTAGCTGGGTAGAAACAAGTGCTATCAACAAAGGAACACAGTAAAGGGAAAATTGTTTTAGGATAACAGAGACAAATTAATGCTGACACCTACTCATTCATAGAGTCAAGCATTTTCAAGATGAGGGACAGAAAGTTCTACTGACAGGGCCTATTAAACTCATATAATGCTGGCGCAAAATCAGTAAGTCATAGACAAAAGGATCTGTTCCCATCAGTGGAATAAAAATACCAGTGCCAGGCTGGTATTTTTAATCACTGAGGAAGAGGAGATAAAACAAAAGGTAAATGAGAAACATCTATCTAATGGGAGAGCTTTGGACATCTGCTAAAGAAAAATATTCCTTTAATCCAGAGAATATACCAAGGTTTAATCACCTTGATTTAAATAATTCTGAAATAATCAGATCAAAAAGGAGTACTTCTTCTGTATATAATTACTTCAAGGATGGAGAATCAATACTCACTAGAAAGTATAAACTTTCTGAGTGTTAGGAGGTTGATTTTAAAAGTTCCAAGATTCCAGGGAGATATGACATTCCACAATTATAAACCAAACCTCCACTGTGATTTAAATGCATTTTCATTAATACAGGACATGGCTGACCCCCCTACTGTATTTGTGTTTCTTTATATTGTGATAGATGGCATATATAGAAGTGTATATCCAACACAATGTCCTACGGAAGTGCACACTCAACAACTTGTTTCAAAGATAACAGTGTGATCATCAACAATGTCCAAAAATGCAAAGTTACTTGTATATTTGAAGCATCCCCCCTTCTTTTCCTCACAATCACTACTCACTCCACTTCTTCCCCCAAAAGACAACTGTCATTCTGATTTTGTGCTAATCACTTTTTTTGCTTATTTTTACAACTTTATTTTCTTAGTCATGTGTTCCTAAAAAGCAAAACTGAATGGAATTTTTCAAAGTGGATATTTCATGGCTTTTTTTTTTATTCAGCATTACACTTGAGAGAATCACCCATGTTGTTCTGTGCTCATGTGGAAGTATCCCTGATGGGTATATTTTGCCGAACTGTTAACCAAAATGGTCAGACTAAGTTAGTTACCCAGTAGAACTGTCCGTGGGTTTCTGCTGTATCACTTCTCCTGTCTTTGAGCAGTTGTGCTTAGTGGGTAGTGGTATTGCTTTGTGGATTTTACTTTTAGTTAATTTATTATTATTGAGACTAAACATCTCTTTTTGACTAATGAGGTCAATCACATTTCCATTCTAAAATCCTTCATTGTAAAGAGACTAGACGAGTTGAATCTATTTTTCTTTTGGGTAGGGTGGTTTAAAAGGAGGGGTTTTTCATAAATTACTTCCTTAGATGACATTTGTTGATTACATGTCAGAAATATCATTACTTACTCTTGGCTTGCCTTTTCACTTCTTTAATTGTATTTTTGATAAATATAAATTGTTATTTTTAATATGGTATAATTAATCACATTTTTCTTTATGGCTGGTAACTTCATGTCTGGCTTAAAATATTTTTTGACCCTATATCATAAAAATACTTTCCTATGCTATGTTTTAAAAGCTTTGTAGTGCTTTGATATTAGATTTAAAGCCACCTCGAATTGATTTTTTTATGAATGTTTACTTGGGTTCAAGTTTATTTATTTATTTACTTTTGTTTCTTTTATCTCTGGGGGTAAAGGCTAAAGAGTATCTAATTTATCAACACATTTAAAGGTTTGTGAAGAATCGTCTTTCCAAAGCGTTGTATAGTGCTACCCTGTGTTTATGTATCCATTTGTTTATTCCTGGGCTTTATGTTATTCTGTCTCTCCTTGTCGATCTCTGAGCCAATGCAAACTTCCTAAGTTACCCAAGTTTTAAAATAAATCTCAATGTCATTTATAGCCAATCCTTCCTCTTACCTCTTTCTCTGTTTGTTTTGGCTACTCTTCTCCCATTGTATTTCCATATCATATCAAAACCAGCATGTTAGTTGCCACTCAAAACAAACAAAAAACCTTTTAGTTCTGTTATTGGAATTGTTATTCTTATACAACACAGTTCAAGGACAATTGACATCTTTAAATATTAAGTAGTTCAGTCCATTATTATGAAATATACTATATCTCCACCTCAATTATGAGGTGTATTTTTGTTTTATTTCTATTTGTTGTTTTAGAATTGTAACTTATTTGCCAAAGAAGCTTTTTGGTAATGAAAAAATAATGCAAATAATATTTCTGATCAATTCCAATGTAATGTCAGTTTACCAAGGGGAAATAAGGAGGCATTCCCCATTTTCTCTATCTGTCAATGAGAAAACTATAATCGGGGTCTTTATGTATTGTTTACTTACCTTTGTCAGAGAGAACAGAGATGAGTTTCAGTGTGGTATTTTTAGCATGAGGTTATTCAGTGAATGACCTTTAAAACAGAGCAATGGTACTAAGGACACACCTCCTTAAAGTGGGATTGATCAATGGGTAAGTGGGTTTACGACCATTATTAAACATTCATTCTGCACTACTAAGCAAAGTTTAAACATTTGCTATCAGAATTCAATGATGTCCCATAAATTAAGGCTTTCATTTGCTTATTTTATCATATTTAGGGAAAAGAGGAGGAGATTACAATGTCATTAAATAAATATCTGAGAAAATTTCCATCTCCCAAGTTTCAATAATATTGTCATTCTGGTGTGTTATTTCATCTCTGTTATGGACATAACTTATTACTATGTGTCTTCCTTCACATGTTTACAATTCCCAGTGGACAGTGATAAATTGTACTTATTTAGATTGAAGAAATGAGTCTGGAGAGTTTTGTTTAATATCTATTTTATTGGGCATGTAGTTGATCATCAGTGTCTTTTATGTGCATGATAACAATGAATGGGAAATTTATATACATATGACAAGAGTCAAAGACAAAACAAAATGTCTAAATAGAACTAAGGCTGCATTTAAGAATTATTTAATTCAAATATTTTAATTTTGTAATGTAATGAAACAAGTAGCAAAAAAATAGTATTGCATAAAAGACCATATTACTTAAGTAACATGCTAGAAAGACAACTTGATGAATATGGATTCTGATTATTTTGTTTTGGGTATGGATGCATTTGAAGCCTGGTGAAGCCTACTCACTCTCCAAATAATGATAATAGTAATTAATAATAACAACAACAACATATAAGCATAAACTAAAATACAAAGTTAGGAAGATAAATATATTAAAATAAATGTGAAAACAAATTTGTGATATAGCAGCATTTATGAATCTTTAATAATGCATTAAGTAATGAGACATAGCTATGGTTCTGATCATTTTAAGCTAGTGGTAAAGGTACAAGATATTTGAAATTTCTGCAATAATTGTAAAGTCATATGAAATAATCTATAATTTTTATTGATGACAAAATTACAGGTACTCATAATACTCCTGCAATTTGTTGCCTTGATTCACTAATGGAGAATACTAAATTTCAATTAAATATTAGTAGAAATAAAGGCATAACTGCTTAAATTCCCAGAACTACCAATTTCTACCAATGGACAATTGGGTGATCCATAGTTTCAACAACTAGACTTCCTTGGATGGATCATCAAACCTAGCCTTGAAGCTTGGCTTTCCCTGTTAATAATTGTGAGATCTTGGAAGAACTCTTCTACCTTCCTGGTCTTAATTATATAATTTTAAAAATTGGAAACATAATAACATCTATTTTAGTATTATTTTGTAGCTAAACTGTCTCATAATAATACACAACATATGTCCTGCAAACCCTGCTAGACTTCTTGGATGATAAAAGTATACTATAGCTTTTTTAAAAAGCAATGCACAGCTAGGCTAATCAATATAGCTATAAACCTTTTATGTGTGTGTCTTTGCATGTGTGTGATTTATTTCACGTGTGTATGTGTGTACTCATGTCTGTGATTTGTTTCACGTATGTGTGTATTCGTGTGTGTGATTTGTTTCATCTCCCACAACACTGCTTAGTAAGCATAATTATTCTTTCACATTATCAACTCATTCAGTCATACTTCATACCTTTTCAGAATGGCCCTTTCTCCTTCCTTTGTTCATCTTCCTAGAAAGACTACATAACATACCACCCAAAGCTGTGCTAAAGTCCTTTGTGCTTGGCCTTGATGACAGGCAGCGATTCAGACTGTTTCTCGGATTTCTGCTAATGTTCTTGACTCTCTCACACACCTCTGCCAACTGTTACCCAAAATTCAAATGGTACTCTCAGGTTTTTTCTCCTTCCCCATGTCTATTAGTTATACATCGCTGCTAAATAATCACCACAATATTAGTGGCTTAAAGCAACATACATTATAGTCTTGCATTTCCGGAGGTCAAAATTCTAAAATGGGTCTTACTGGCTAAAATCAAGTGTTGACAGGGCTACATTGTTTTCTGAAGATTCTGAGTGAAACTGTATTCTTGCCTCTTTCACCTGCTAGAAGCCTGCTGGATTCCATCTTCGAAGCCAACAGTGACTACCTTGTCTTTCTTACATTGCTTTGCTCTGAGCCTGCTCTTCTGCTTTTCTCTGCGATGTTTAAGGGTCCTTGTAATTGCATCAGGCTCAGCCAGGTAAACTAAGATAGGCTTGTGCTCGCAAGCTCTCTCTCTCTCTCTCCTGCCCCCCGCCCCGTTTCAGGTGATTAGAACCTTAATTCCATATCGTACCTTTGCCATGGAACGTAACTTATCCCCAGGTTCTGAGTGTGCATGTGGCCATCTTTGGGAGGCCATTGTTCTATTTACCACTGCAGGTGATAAAGAGATGCTTGTTAATATGCAGAGGCAGAGAATTCATATTTTTTCTTGCAGAAATATTGTTAAGGAATTTTTAAAGAACAGTAATTTTACCGAAAGGATGGACTCTAGCAGGTCTAGTTTCAAGCTTTACAGTAAGATGCTGGGAGATATGCAGGACCAGTCTCGGGCAGTGTCAGGTTTCTAAATCACACCTGACAGGAGCCTTGTCTGCTACATGCATGATGTGCTCTGTGTAAATAATAATAAAGAGCTGCATTTTAAGTTTAATGTAGTATGGAAAAATGTCCATGTGTCCTTGATGAAGCACTAGGTGAAAGCATATATGGAAATCTAAAATCATGATCCAGATGTAGGGAAGAAAATTGCCACTGCTTATTGAAGTGCTTTGTTAATTCTGATTATAATAATCTTTTGATTTTTGCACAGACTTTGTATAGGACCTTTGAATGCAAGGATGACTTTGTGTCTATTTTAAAATACAAAAATAATACCAGCTATATTATGGCAGGATGTACTAGTTAAAAACAATTATGTATTGATACCCATGATTTCCAAACTCTGCTGTCTGAGCCTTAAATACTATGCCTTGCAGTGCTCAGAAGAGTCCATCAGTAAAGTAACCTTTGTAAAAACACAAATCTTTGCAGAGTTTTGTATTATTTTCTCCATGTCTCAGCAAGCTTATGAGCCTGCTAACATTGCACAGATTAATTTGGATAATTCATGTTATGAAATTATTTCAGGTGGCTATACCTGCCTAAGGAAAATACTGAATCAGGCGAGTTTGGCACTCGTGAATCAGATGTTACTACCATAATTGTGCAAAACTAACCATCCCAAAGTCTGTGGCATACACTGTGTGTACACTTGTAGGGCTAGCTGTGTGGGTTGGACTGGCAACTGCTGTTCACAGGCCGGGCAGTCAGCCCACTGTTGACTGACCTAAGCTGCCTTCAGATCAGGTAAGTGGGAAGACTCCACTCAGTTCCTCTTTTCTCTCGTACTTTCCAGAGAAATAAGGCTTTGTGGAGAGAGCAGAGTCCCCAAAGTGTAAGCCCTGGTGCACAAACCCATTTTAAGCTTCTGCTTGCATTGTGTCTGATTATAGCCATTGACCAAAATGAACAAGACACATAGCTGAGCCCAGCATCAAGTGGTAGAGAAGGTCACCCTGACCACAGCTGAACGTTACTAAAAAGTAATAGGTCAAAGGGCCTGGATAGAGAGAGGAATAAAGAACTAAGGCCTTCATCAAAATGTTCCCATCCAGCTTGGAGGATGTATGACTCTGGGAATTGGTTCATCAGCTAAAAAATGCTATGAGTATAATTAAATCAATTCATTAGCTTTCAATAAATAAACAGGCACAAACAAGAATTGACAGGCACATCTAAGCACATTTTGATCCCATAAAAGTGTATATCTTACCTGAAACAAAACAAACTTCTTTTAAAAAAATGGTATGAGAATGAAATCTATTTTTTATAAGGAACAATCAATCAGTGCCTCAGTCATCTCCAAATTAAGCCATTTAAGCAAACAGTTTTTGTGGTTATATTACTAGAGAAATAGTAAAAAGAAATCTACCTAAATAAGATTACTTCGTATTGCTCCAATTAGTGTGTGTTCAAGAAGCTATTGTTTCTTTCAATGTAGTGTAATTGTAACCTGAATCATTTTAATTATAGTACTTCATATATATTACAGATTTTGGAATAAAAAAAACATGAAGGGATGACATATTTAGAATATCATATATACTTAAAAAGCATACACTATGTGATATCTAATAGCAATGTTAAATTTTAATTCAGCAATATAGGCCAGCTTCACAATTTCAATAGAAATATTGAACCAAAGTCTGGCACCCAGACTTTGGTGTTAGGATAGACATTTTCCACTTATGGATACCTCTTGCGTATCCTTGTGCATGCCTCACATTGATTGAACACTTGTTATACATGCCAGACATTGTTCCAAAGAAAGCAAGAAGCAATGACAATAGCAACACCATGAAGTAGGTATGATTTTTATTATAGTGTTGATGAAACTGAGGCCTGGTTAACCACATGCCCAAGATCAAACAGCCGGGTGTTGCAAGGCCAAGACTGCAACCCTGGTGGTCTGGCTCCAGATTTGGCATCCTTCACTGCTGTGTGGGACAGAAGTCCACATGTGCTTCCCAGCAGGACCAAGGAGGCTGTCGGCGCAGCATGTTCACACAGGACCCTTGCTCCAGAGCACTCTGCCCAATATTAACCCTGTACTGCTTTGGCACCATTGCTTCATGCCTCCCCAAAAATCAACATCCTGAACCTGAACCTGAGCTGCTTTTCAGTTGGTATAAAGCCAATGTAGGTTATTATTTGATATCAATGAAATGAGAACAAATGAGGGAAAGACTTTAGGATGTCACAGGAGAAGTGCCTCTAAGCCCAGGCCACAAATCTCTGCACAAGGCCTGTGCCACTCTTCTCCCCTTCGGCTCAGAGGGCTGCATGGTGTCAGCAACCATGGTGTCAGGCACTTGCGTGGTGCTCCCTACATATGACTAGCCGAAGGTGTAGTCATTCTGTTTTGAAACTCTGATAATAGAATTAAATGCCCATAATAAATCAAGCTTGCATTTATCAGCAGTCATATTTTTTTTTTCTGGAGTTGTGAAGTGTTTCTGAAACAAAAACAACAGCAGTGACATCAACAAGACATTGTGGCACTTGGTTCTGTTTCAGCCAAGTCCACTTGGCTGGTTTCTGTTTGGTTCAGTTAACATCAGAACTGTGCAGCTCCTGGGTAGCTGGCACCTTGTATCCCTGGCTTTCACGGGCATTAACGCTGCACCTTCACTGAGGTTACTGTTCCTTAGGTTAGTGCACAGTATTGGTCCCTCTTGAGCCATACATTGAAAAGATTACTTGATAAATCAGAACTTTTTATGTCCCATTTACTGAAAGCAGAAAAACAATCATGCTTACTTAATCTACTTAACCTCTACAATTCAGCCATAAAAGGAGACTGTTCTTTAAATATATTTTATAATCTCATATTTAATATTAGTTGAACTGTCTATAATATTTCTTTTTATTAATAACATAGGAATATAAAAATGCATAAATTAAAACAAAGAGTAAATAATTTTGTCAAAGGTCACTGGATTAATCACAAAAATTCAGTCATCCTGCTCTTTATTTCTAAAAAGAAGCACTATCCGTTGCTCTTAGACCTAAGCAGAAAACAAAATCTGTATACTTGCCCAATTTAAATCCATGGAAATTACAGATCAAAAAGATTTTGTTGTTATCATACAAGTTGAATACTTATTACCTCAACTAACCATGAATAGCCTTCTAAGTAAGACATTCAATTAGTTTAAGTATAATTAACTATGTAACTGTAGAATAGCATTCACATTTTAAAAGACAATAGTTCTATAAATATTTAAATTGAAGGAGAATTTATGCCCAGGCATCGGTGAGGGTATTATTAAAATTATAAAGTTATCTCCATCTGTCCCTGGAGCCCCCAGGCTCCCTTTTCTGTTTTCATCTCTCTGCCACTAGTTCCATTTTTCTCTATCCGGTACATGAGACTTCTAATTCTTTTTTTCTTTCAATATGCTTCTTAATATTAACAGGCATTTTATCATGTATGTAAGACACAATTTTTGGTGCTTTTTATTTATAATGGAAAATTTTTATATGTTTACTGATTTTAGAGAGAAAGCAAGGGAGAGAGAGAGAGGAACATCAATGTAAAGAGCAACATCCATTGGTTGCCTCCCATGTTCTCCCTGACCTAGAATCAATGCCCCCCTCCCCACAGAGCTATTTGTGTATGGGACAAGGTTGTAGCCAACTGAGCCACATTGGCCAGGGCTATGAGGTAAACAATTTATAAAGCAAATTATTTTTACATATTTGTCAGAGCTTTACAGACATTGTCTTAAAAGGTACTCATTTTTATTCTTCAATAGGTTTATCTTCTAAGTTCAATAACCTCTAGAGTGATACTTTTATGTCTGCTTACTGACTCTTTCTTTCCAATGGAGATTTTAGAAGATTTAATTCCCCTTTCATATGTAATCAAACTATTCTGATTTCTGAGCAAAATAAAAACAAAGAATCTGCATAGTGGTGCAGATGGTGTACTTGAATTTCACACTCTTTCAAAAGACAATTTTGTTTCCTTTATTCAGTCAATTTATAGTACACATTGACCTATATTCTTTAAAATCAAAGCTCAACTGAGTTAATTTTAGGTATCCTGAAGTTGATGAAGTCTTTCTACTGAATTTTTCCTTGCAATTCAGTATTTTAAAATATTTAGTGCTTGTTTAATATTAATTGAATGACTAATAAATTAACATTTAATATTTAATATAAAGAAATGTTAAATAAAATAACACTATTTTCTAATTTTATAATATTTTTAATTATTAGGAAACTATATCTGCAGAACACAAAATCTGATCTTGAGGATTCTTAAGCAATAGACCAATGTGCAAAAATTTGATTTCAAGGTTAAGCAGAAAGTACTCTTAATATTTTTTTGCTAACTAGCAAACTTTTTCATGCTTTAAGTACCAAAACAAAATTAATATCTTCAAAGAGGTCCTTGCCAGTTCTCTCAAGCAGAATTAGTGTTCTTATTTCTGTGGTCATAGCAAGTTTTTCTCTTTACCCTTTTCCACTTGTCTGCCCAACTAAATCTTATGTTCCTCTAGATGACATCATTCATATGCTAAAGACTTTAACAGTTGCACATTCTAAAGGGTCCCGAAGATTGAATGAATGAATTTAGTCTGTATTAACTATCTTCTTACTGTTAATATATGTTTCTGTTCCTTATTATGGCATTGAAAAAATGCTCAAACTTTACCCCTAAACTATAAAAATGAAGACATAATTTATGTTATCATTGGATGATAGAATTAGAAGATATACTTCACTAGTTTTTGGCATATATAAATTGTAAAAATCACATACTAGAAGCTCTCCTTAGAATTCTTTTTCCTGTCCTATTGGCATAGTGAGACAGTAAGCCCAGTGACAGTAAAACTGAAGAGATTACTTTGAATATTGCTACACCTAAAATTTTCATATTCAGATTCCGATATGCATTCATCACTCATCTTTCTAACTGATAGGCAAAATTGATTAACTTTTTTGTTTGTTCCCTACAAAATGGTTACATTCAAGCGAAACATCTGACTAGAAACACAAGATATCTCCTTTCTTTGACACTATTTCATATTTATTTTTCCTATACTAAAGATCAATAGAGGTAGCACAATCTTTAAGTGCCTACCAGAAGCTTGCTTTAATTTTTGGAGAAATTTATTTTAGAAAACATCTTTCTGATACTTTCTAATTTCACCAGCACTCTCCTTATTTTGTCATGCATGCTCACATATATGTATGCTCACCAAGGCCCTCCACACACTGAAGCCTCATTCTTCAAAATCCATTCTTTCCTATGGTAGTGCTCCCCACAAAGTTTTCTCTACTCCCTCAGCCTGAAGTGTTGGAGGTCAAGGAGAAAACATTGCTTGGCATGAGAATTCACAGAAACTAAGACAATTGAAAAATTGATGTAGCAAAAATATTGTTTTGTCTATAAGACATTGATTTTTTGGTATGCTTTTTAATCAATATTCTGTTGGAGCCCATGAATTATTGAAGTGTATATGTCCCATTAATCTAATTGGTTAACTTTTAGAACTTTGTGCATGGCTAAGAGAATCATTTATTCTTAGCCTTTCTTTTCCTTTAAATTATTTAATTCTTCACTTTAGAAACAGATCCCCCAAAATGTTCTAGAATGAATGAGAATTTTTATATCACTAATTGAGAGTATTTAGCCCAATAACAGGGATTACAAATGAATGGGTTTTTTTTTATTTATTAGACTATTTATTATGGATGAGTATCAAGATGAGTCTGAAATGTATCATGGATTTGAATTATGGAAGGTTTTACATCTATAGATGTGAAAGGATGGTGATATAGAAGATCCACATTTTTCATTTGAGCAAGACTCATATTGTAGAATTATTCAATCACTTTATGTATACATATCATCCTAAAGAGTTTAAGCATAATTTGGGATATTATGTTTTGGATGAGGTTAAGTTTTCAGTGATATTCTTAAACCTATGCCTATTGGAGAAAGCCTGAAGGAAGCATTGTCTCACCATATAAGATAATAAAATTTAATAGTAGTTATATATTCTAAAGAAATTACTGCATAAGATGCAGTCTCCATTCACTTGACTCTAGACTGACAGTAATGAATGGTATGGACACAAATTGTCAGGAGGAGGTGCACTCGGACAGGGTCCTCTTTAAATAAAGTAATGGTGATACTGATAGCTCCCTGCAGTGACTCATCATAGAAACAAATGTCCATACATGGAGTCTGACATAAGGTAAATGACAGTCTTATAATTGGATAGTAAGTTGGAAGCTAGCAGATAATGTTTATATGCTAGATTTATATTTCAACCACTTTGTGGGTCTTTGAAAATCTTACAGTCTATAAAATTGTATCTACCTTTGTGTTTTTCATCTTTCCTCAACTACCATGTTTTAGTTGTATTTGTATAATATTTTCTAAAATATTCGTGATGACTTTTTCTACAGAACATTTGATCATGACTCTCATAAAATGAGCCCTCTGAATTAGTTGAAGGTAAAGCATTAAGCAAATGAGAATGAATTAAAAATTATTTAAATATTCTGTATCATCATGAGTTTATTCTGAAACATGTTCATAAAGTACATGAACAATAAATTTCATTGAGTCACAGCAGTTCTAGATCAAGAATATACTAAAGATAATCATATCCATTTCTCTTTGAGCAGTAGAATAAATCAACATTACTGTGATTTTAGACTATTAATTCCCTTTAACTATGAATATGTTGTTTTTTAAGATTTTATTTGTTAATTTTTAGAGAGAGGGGAAGAAAGGGAGAAAGAGAGGGAGAGATATATCATCAATGTGTGGTTGCCTCTCACACGCCCCCTACTGGGAACCTGACCTGCAACCCGGGCATGTGTCCAGACTGGGACTCGAACTGGCAACCCTCTGTTTTGCAGGCAGGTACTCAAATGTGCTTTAAATATAAACTTTTCTATACTTACACTTAGAAATTTTAATAGAAATTCCTCGCAGCAATTTCTAATAAAAATATAGTTTAGTTATAAAATGGAAAATATCTAATTTTATTATATTTTATTGTGTATGTCATTTCAGTTGTCCCACTTTTTCCCTCTTTGCCCACTTCCACCCAGTCCCAACCACCCCCTCCTTCAGGCCATTACCACACCATTGTTTGTGTCCATGGGTCATGCATATGTGGTTTTTTTTGGCTAATCCTTTCACCTTTGTCCATCCAGCCTTTCCGCAAAGGCTGTCAATCTGTTCCATGTATATATGCCTCTGTTTCTATATTGTCCATTAGATCCCACATATAAGTGAGATCACATGGTAGTTGTCTTTCACTGACTGACTTATTTCACTTAGCTTAATATTCTCCAGGCCACCCATGCGGTCACAAAAGGTAAGAATTCATTCTCTTTTACTGCTGCACAGTATTCCATTGTGTAAATGTACCACACCTCACACCTGCCAGGATGGCTACCATCAATAAATCAACAAACAACCCAGGTGCTGATGAGGATGTGGAGAAAAGGGAACCCTACAGCACTGTTGGTGGGAATGCAGACTGGTGCAACCACTGTGGAAAACAGTTTCCTCAAAAAAAATTAAAATTGGAACAGCCTTTTGACCCAGCAATTCCACTTCTGGGAATATATCCCAAGAATCCTCAAACATCCATTCAAAAGAATATATGCACCCCTATGTTCATAGCAGTGTTATTTACAATAGCCAAGATTTGGAAACAGCCTAAACTCTGAATGCCCCCATTCAGAGTTTGCTACCGCAAAATTCTAAGGAACTATGTGTTCATAATGGTTTGATAGGGGGCATTTTCTAGTTAACACAAATTAGATGTATTAGGTCCAAATATGAAATAAAAGCAGCCCTAAGTACATTTTATATGAGGTTTTCAGTAAATCTTCTCCCCTAAGGTCAACTAAGAGTTATTACTCCCTTTCAATCCTATCCTCCAATACAGCAAAAATGAAAGAAGATGAAAAATTAGTGAGTGGGAATCCAGAGCCAGTTGCCTATGGGGAATACCGTTATATCAGAGGCAGGCTTGCTTCATGGGCTTGATGGTCATGCCCTTGGTTGGCCACCATGATTGTTATGCCCTGGTGTTCATTCCCTGTACTTTTTTATATATGAGTAATTATAATACTTTTCTCTATATGAGTGTGAATCTACCTTTGGTTAACTAAGTTATGTAGCATCCTTGTGTAGACCAAATATTGATCTGAAGTAGTTATTATACAGCTTGTATATATTTCCAAAACTTTACAATATAATTAACCAATACCTGATGCCTATAAAAATATATTTCTCAAAAATATGGCCCAGAATAGGAATATAAAATTCAGTATTTTATCTCAATGAAACACACACTTAACTTTAGCAAGGCAAGAGATCCATTTTTGCTTTCATCAGTTAAAATGGTCTTGCTGATTTCTAGAATTGTTATTCATTTACTTATGATAGAAAAACTGATGCTCAGAATACTTACAAGAGGAAAAAAAGAATATTGAAAAGCTGATGAGTTTAAGATGGAAAATGTTCAGAATCATTAAACTCATTCACAGAGTATTTGATCTATATCTTTTCAATATAGATAGCATGGCATTATATAAATAAAAGACTACAAGTTTATTTGTCATCTTGATATTATGCTTTCTAGAAAGTAGAAAAATCTGTGACAATTTAATTTCATAAAGCAATTGCTTACTAAGTCATTAAAATGTAAAGACTAAAATATATATTAGGATGATAGATTTCATTAGCAATTTCATGGAAACCACTATTATCTCTTATACGAAGTTTATTTCAGACAGATGGTTGATATACTATTACTGATGACAAAATCCAACAATCTCTCAGGGGATTGTGTGCATTCTGAATTCAAAATAACCTTGCCAGATACATGAAAAGAAGAAACAAGATATTTTTAAAAGAGAGAGTGTATGAGTTCATTGCAATTGCTGTAAAGTGGTATATCAGAATAGTTATATAAACATAGTAGTAACGTGATTAATTTTATTATTTATTTTGACTTTGATAAAGAATTTTAAGTAACCACTTTTTAATTTATGTTAGCCCAACCTTTAAGTATACAAACCACATAGGCTTTTCATGTTCCTGTCAATTTCTATCATTTGTCAAAAGCTTCTATTTTTCATAATAAGAGTTTTAGAGGTACAGTGTATGTGTCACACAATTCTACATTCAATAGAGGGTTGAAGTCTATAGTGAAGAAATAAATAGCAAAAGGAGGCCTCTCATGAGAGTTATTTAACAAACAGAAAGGACAAATGATTTACATGCTCAAAATAAATGTCATATTTTCATTTTTAATTAAAATACTTTAACACTATTAAAAATGTTTGATGTATACAACCTAGTGGATTAACCTTGGCTGCAATCATTTTTATGATGTCCAAGCCCAGGTTTAAACATATGTTCTTTTCATTTTGTGTGACACTGTAAGAATATCCATTAAATTCATAGACAAAGGTTAGGTCTCCACTACACATAAGCAGATAAGTGACATTCAATACATAAGACTAATTCAACAATTCAAAAGTATTATGCCCATTCTCCCTGGCCCTTTAATCCACTCTCTCACTTGACCTGTGTTTGCTCTGAGATAGCATTCTCTAAAGAGGGCACTACAGGAAGGCTCGTCTTGGCCCCAGGCTATCAGGCATTCACTTATGCTTTCACAGTGCATGGGCTCAGCTTTCTACAGCCTTCAGCTTTGCCTGCTTTTCTAGACAATACTGTCCTGTGCTCCACTGAGGTTGAAATGATGTCCCAAACCAGGCCCCAGAGAACTTAATCCTCACCAATTCCCTCTAAATATACAGCCACATGCACATTCTGTATTGGTCGGTATACTCTAGTTTATGTTATGGAAGCAAGCAATTCCTAAATCTTTGTGGTTGAAGTCCACAAAAGTCTATTTCTTCCTAGTAAAATATATCCGTCACCTACAACAGGGCTTATTGTCATCAATTAGATTTCAGGGTGGAGAAGCTGAGTGAAGATTTCAAGTATCACCAGCTGAAGAAAAAAAGAGAAAAAAAGAACATTGCATTGACAATTACTGGAAGTAATTGTCAGCCTGGAATTGTCCAGGCTGGAAGTGAAAGAGGTCCAGCCTGGAAGTGAAAGAGGTCATTTAACACTCCAAGCTCATTGGTCAAATCTAATCAAGTTGCACCATCCAACCACAATGAGCTAAGAAGGGGCATCATTGCCAGGTTATGGAAACAAAGAGAAATGGAACTGTCTGGTGAACAAAACTTATAACTAATTAGCACATTCCCTGGCATCCTCACCCACTAATCTGACCCCCAACTTTACCATGCGAATATATACACAAATACTTGATGCAGGGGATTTTTCCTCAGATTTATGAAGACCCTCTCTCAAAAGGCTACTATAAACAATTAAGTTACTTAGTTTATTTTGTTTTTCTTATCACCACTAATAGGCTTTTCTAATTAGCATTATAAATTTAGGTATCAGATTCTCCAGAGAAACAGACCAATAGGATTTCTCTCCATCAGTAGGTCTGTTTATATATAAACATGGGTGAAGTCAATCATTTTTCTATTAAGATTTTCACCTAATTGGATGAATCTCTACCACATAATGGAGGGTAATTAGCTTGACCCAACATCTACTGTTTTAAATGTTAATCTCGTCTAAAAAACACCTTCGCAGTAACATCTAGAATAATATTCCACCAAATACCTGGTACCATGTCCTAACCAAGCTAAAAACATAAAATTAACCATCCCAGATGTCATTGTATGAAATGGGAGATTAACTACTAGAACCTAACTATCAGGAACAGAGTGGAGAGAATCACTTAGCCAGAGGGCCGCTGCAGCAGATGGCAACCAGTAGACTGTAATTCACAGGAACTTGTGATGATAACTAACAGATGGTTATATCCTGCAGATGAGCTTGATGGGGAGACAATGAAGTCATAATCAGAAAGCATAAAGATATGTTAAACAGAGAGCTAATATCAGCCATCAAAATAGAAAACCATAATTTGTTTTCTAGCATCTAGAGTGAGCCAGTTCTCCTGCCCAGATATCATTGATTATAGGATAATCCAGTTTCCCTGTAGTTGGAAACTAAAATTCCACTGTAATTATATATAATCCTATCTCCTTAATCATTCCCTAGTGGACCTAACGCCAGTGACCTGTGTGACTGTATATTGGCAAGGAGAACACCTAGATCTTCTCAGGGTTATTAGATGCTGAACCTGCACTGACTTTGGTTCTAGAATACCAAAAAGCCATTCTATTCTGAATATGCAGTCTTGATCCAGGTTCTTCTCAAATGAGATCCCATTGGTCTGAAGAACTACCTAACTTTCCCCTCAGGACTTAAGTACATAGTTCGGGTAAATGCACTTTGCAGCTGGCACAACCTTACACTTGTTCTCTAATCCTTGGGATGTGATCTGTAAGGGAAGGAAAGGACTAAACTGGAAAAAATAATAAGCCAGAAGCAAAATGACCTCCTGAGTGGAACACCAAATGTTACCACTCCCTCAAGGACACAAAGGATTCAGTGGTGTTGGACTCTATGAGAGCCTCCATTTAATTCCCTTAGGTGGTTTCTGAAAAGAAAACAGATGGATCAGGATTGATGACAGAAAACTACCATAAAATTAAGTATGTGGAAAACCCATTGCAGATATGTGCTGGATGCAGAATCATTTCTAGAAGAGATCAATACATACTGTAACCTTTGGTAAGCTTTATTGATCTTAAAATGTCTTATTTTTTAACTCCCCAAAAGAAAGAGCATAAAAGTGGTACTCCAAATTTACCTAGGAAGATATATACAAAATTCTCAATCTGAGGTTAACTCTATCCCCTCTAGATGTGGAGACCTTCTGCATCTGGGCCTCTAGCAAAACATCATAGTGGTTCTCTACTTCAATAATGTCATGTGACTTGAATTTGGTGAGCACAGCAGCACAAGCAAACATGGTGCCAAGAGCAAGAGATAAACTGGGATCATTTCGGCACTGCCATACTGGTTATTGTGTCAGGGATTTGATGATCTGGTCCATACCATAATGCATATGCACTCTAAAATTAAGGACAAGTCATTTTGCTTTGTACCTCCCACCTGTAAAAAAAAAGACCATGTTTTGTGGGTGTTTATGGATTTTGAAGGCAGTATATACCACATTTAAGAATATTGTTCTAGCCTATTAATTAGATAATTCATAAGCCTGTCAGTTTTGAAACAGGCTTGAAGAAAAAGACCCCAGGAATAGATTTTGCTATTTTGCTTCATTGGCACAAGACTCAGGAGATTCTGTGGTGCTAGAGGTGTCTTGAGATGAATAAGGATTCTTTGAGAAGTCAGGGAAAGTCCAAATAAGAAATTCAAATGCAGAGCCATAGAGCTCTGGAGCATGGCATTCTTTCAGCTGCAGAGAGCCATTAACCATTTGAGAAGGAGCTCATGTTATCCTACTTGGCCCTACTAGAGACTGAGTGTCTGGCAAAGGACATCACATGTTCACTTGGTTGCTTCTGTTCTCATAAGCTCAGAAGTATCACATACACTGACATAAGGCCAGGTAGGTACAGCATCAATCCATTACACTATGAAATTGCATTTGGGAAAATGCCAAACAAGTCCAAAGGAAACAATTAATTGGTGTAACTAGGTGGGCCAGAAACTGGCTGACAAAGGAAGAATAAAACTTGCTAGGTAGTTCAACTTGATATGATGGTGGGATTAAAAAATACTAGAGCTACATTAAAGTTACATTTGGAGTAGCTACAAAGAAAAATAATGAGGGAAAAATCATCCAAGTAGTAAAATTTTAAGTGGTGCATTTGAGCATCGATGTTGTGCAGAGGGAGATGTGGTGTGAGATAAGAATACACACAGAATTTTGGTTAGTGGTAAATGGTTGCTCTTTGGAACAGATTAGGAGATAGAGACATATAGATTGGGGAGAGAAGTATTGGAGCCAAAGTGTTCAGATGTTGTACCTTACATCAAATTCCACTAAAGAGTTCAGTACAGAGGAGGTGTTCATGTAGTGGTGGTCAGAGGGCCTCTATGCTCAGCAGCCCCAGTACTGCACATTGGGCTCATGATAAGAAAGTCATGGTGGCTGCATGTACTCCTTCTCTCCAGATATTTTTTGGCAACACTTGGAAATAAATTTCATACCTGTTAGCTGTGTAGACCGAGAGAGCCTTGGTTTTGGTTCAGAGCATCAAGGGAAATAAGGGGTCACTGATATTAATATAAGCTCATGATTTAGTTTCATTTAAAAATAAAGGTGAATAAGTATATACAAAACATATTATATCCATAATATAAATATGTATGTATATGTGTTCATTTCTTTCTTCTATTCCCTCCTACAAAGATCCAGAATCAATGATAACTCAATAACAATTATTACCCCAAATGTCTAGATTGCAGTTTCTAATGACCATTTCTCATTCAGCGTAACCACTGTTCCTTAGACAGGTGGCCAATTTCCAATCTGGAACAAGACATACCAGGTCAGTTCAGAAAAAGTACAGCCATTATTACTATAATGAAAACAGTTTGTGTGACATCGATGTAACCTGGCAGCCAAGAAGAGTGGACTGGAATGACTTCACTGTACTAGTCAGTGGAGGCAGTAAGCGCCCAGGAGTGGGCATGTGGAATGTGTGGCCATTGCATTCAAAATGTTCAAAATGACTGAGTGAGTAGAGCAATGAGTCTGCATGAAATTTTGCGTTAAGCTTGAACATTCCTCTGCAGAAACTCTTTGGATGACTCAGAAGTTCCACAGCTATGGACAACTGGTGATTGGCAGCTTCATCATGACAATGTGCCCACTTACGCATCGTATCTGGTGTAGAGCTTTTTGGTGAAACATCAAATCACCCAGGCAACTCAGTCCCCCTACAACCTAGATTTGGTGCCCTGCAACTTCTGGCTTTTCCCCAAACTAAAACCATCTTTGAAAGGGAAGAGATTTCCAGTCGTTAATGAGATTTAGGAAAATATGATGGGGCAACTGATGGCCATAGGCAGAACTGTGCGAGGTCCCAAAGTGCCTACTTTGAAGGGCACATAGGCACCATTGCCCTATGTACAAAATTTCTTCTATCTTCTTCAACAAATGTCTAAATTTTTCATATTATATGGCTGGATACTTTCTGGAGACACTTCATATATACATGAAGCTGAATGATATTATCATCCAGAAATCAAGAAATCTCTAAAAGATGATTGAATTAAAAGGGCACAAAGTTAACTTGAAGGGGCTCCCATTCACCAAAGATTGAACAGTACAGTAAAGGAAAATAAAGAAGCATTTATCCTGACATTTCTATGAAAATTATAACTTGGGCCACAAAAAGTTGATGAGAGAAAGTATCCTTTATAGAACATTTTTTGCTAATAAACAAAGAAGAAATGGTACAATTAGAATATAGCATTTGCAGAATCCTAAATAAAATAATAGATCTAATATGTATCATCAAAATCTTCTCAAACCATTAAGTGAAAAACTGAGGAATTTTATAATAAATAAAATGAAACACCTAAACCCACAGATCAATTTTACCACTAAAAAAAAGCTACAACTCAACATTACGTTCTCTTTAATGTGATGTAAGAGAAGTACATAGGAATACCTGTAATAAGTATATAGTTGTGATAAGGAATACTTGGCAGAAAGTCAAATCTGAAGCTGACCAAGCCTCACCATCTAAATATCAGTTTATTGGGGGTTAGAACATATTATTCAATAAAGATCCTATCTGACAAAATCAGATGGTAGAATATTCTATAGGTAAAATAGTTCTGGTTTCTAACACAACAAATGGCCAGAAAAAATAAAAGAAGAAATGAATCTAGATTAAAAGAAATCTATTAAGCCAAATTAATAAATGTGGATTGTGAATCCAGATTTAAACCAACTACCTTAAAACTATGATAATGAAAGGAATTTTAATAATGCTTTGTATAACTGATATTTTTTAATTATTATTATTTTAAGCATTTAATTATTTGTGTGATTATCATATGTGAGAATTATATTTGACTGTATTTACATTTTTACATTATATGTAGTCCTGAAAAACAAATACATTTGCTTTATTTTTTACTTTGAAATTAAATCCCTGGATAACAGCAGGTATACATAAGTTCACTGGATACTTAAGCCCTAGACCTATAATGTGCCTGTGAAAATATGTTCTTTAGATAGAGTATAGCATTCAGTTAGTATTAATGGCTTATTGCCACTGCTTTTTCTAAGTGAGGTGACCATTATCCTAAGTCAACAATTAAAAAAACCCTTAAAATTTTGAATTTAATCATTTTTTTATTTCCATTCATTAAGTTATGGTCTTTTTCCATGACAGTATATTTTAAGTAATTATAAGTATCTGGTCAAAAATATTTTATTTCCATAGATGCTTTTTATTCTTTTGATTACATTGGGCACAGCTGATAATCTAGAATGATCTCATTTCAACATCTTTAACTGAATTGAATGTGCAAAGTCCCATGTAAGTAACACTGACAGGTTCTGGGATGGGGATATGAGCATCTTCAGGTGGGGACCTGCCTCACTGTAATATAGATTTAGGCTATCTTTGCCAACCTTAAACACAAATTTGAACTACTGAGCATATATTTTCAGTAATCATCAACTTATCTCAATATATTATTAGGGATTTTTTGCCTAAATTATTATTTCTATTTTAATCTTTTTCTAATTTAACTTTTCATTACATTCCAACAAATGAGAAAGTGAGAACAAACGACAGTGAAAGATTACCAGATGGCTCTTTGAGAGGGTGTTACCACAAGGCAGGAATTTATCCAGTTATTTACATGCTGTTGTGTGAGACATGAGAAAAATTACTATTCAAACTTCATAGTTTGGTTTAAAGTAAATTTAAAATTCAAATCCCTCTCAATAACAACCATGTCTAATATTTGGTGGATAATATTCCAAATATTTATTTATTGAGGGAAATAATTTTAAAGCATTTATTCTTTAGTGTTCATTTAAAACAAAAATAACAATTTTACTCAAATTTAGTATAGAAAACTAAGATGAAGTTATTGCTAAATTTCATGTTTCCCTACCACAAAGACATATCTACTGAAAATTTACTACATGTGTAAGCTTGAGCATGTGTGTGTTCATGTGTGCAAATGTGAGTGTGCATGCACATCAGGTGGGGTTGGAAAGGGAAGTGGTTCCAGGTTAAGTTTCTGATGAACTAGATGTTTTTATTTCAGTTATATTCTTATGTAATTCAAAATCACAACTATATATTCTCTTACCTCATTTTATTCATGTCTATTGTCTTTTTTATTAAATTACAAATTTTACCACGTCAAATTTTAAATGTTATATTCTATTACTTTAAATTTCCTGTCAGTGATTCCTGTTTTATAATGAAAGGAATTTAATGCTCATCACTAGTTTAACTGTTATATTTCCAGGATGTATGGTTTCTGCATTCCACTATCAAATAGTTTTATACAAAAAATCACATATGCACTGAGTTTCCTGACTTTTCCTGACCATAATCTTCATATCAAAGGACATCTTGGGACATCTTTTTACTTTTAACACAACTCAGTCGATTTTGCTCAATGCATTTTGTTTTTTATGTCACTGTGAAGACATTTGGATCCAACTTCATAAGTTATTTACTATTGCATGTTTAGATGTTCAGAGAATATTCTTTAGCTATAGCTTTTAAGTTCATCATAGTTTATCAATGTTTTTCCTTGAAAATATTATAGTTTTTACCCACAGGTTTATATTTCCCTTTATTTTAGGAAACACACCTGTGTGCATCTTATCACAACTTATTTGCCTGTTGTTCCATTTGTTTACACCCCTGGTTTAAGAAGTCCAGCTATAGCATGTATGTGTATTGCGCTCTATTCTTCTGTCTTCCTTATTTGTCATTTACTACCAAATCATTTTTTACAATAGGTTTATTTCCCATTTTGTTTCTGGGGAGTTTTCAAGTTTGACTACAATGCCCCTTTTTCAGTCATTAATATTTCATTTTTCTAAGGTGATTTTCTTCTCTGCAATTCTTTCGTTTGTTGTTTCAACTATTATGCATGAGACCAACTCCACTTTTATTTCTACTTGCTAGATCACTCTTTCTTCTCTGAACCTTTGCACTTCATTTCTTTACTTTTCTTATTTTTTGGTGTTAGAGAAATTGGAATGTCTGCAACTAAACTACATTTTTCTGAAATAGTCAAGCATTTTATTGATTATTTACTTTTATGGTATGTTCTTTTAACTTGTGCTTATGGTTTTCTTCTTTCTTTCTTTCTTCCTTTCTTTCCTTCTTTCTTTCTTTTTTTCTCTTATAGAAATTTTTTTAAGCCTAGGTGAGGTATGGATTCCTCTGGGATGATTATCTTTGATTAGGTCATTTTCACCTGTGTAGGGTGGGCATGGGGGTGGTGTGTGTGTGTGTGTATGAGTTCTAAGAGACAGGAAGACATCTGTGGTGGTGTGCAAGCTTTACAAAGATTTATCATCTCCAACACCAAACAGCATAATTGTTTATTCTAGAAGCTCATGCCTTTAAAATATCTTTTAAAATTAAGTTTATTGGGATGACATTGTTTAATAAGATCACATCAGTTTCAAGTGTACAATTCTATGATACATGATCTGTATATTGCATTTTACCACCCAAAGTCAAATCATCTTCCTTCACCATATACTTGACCCCTTTACACTTTACTACCTACCCCTCCACACCATTTCTCTCTGGTATCTGCCATACTGCTGTGTGTGTCTGTGAGTTTTTGCTTGCCTGTTTGTTATTCTTGTTTGTTCATTTGTTGCTTTCAGTTTTATATCACACGGGTGAGTGAACTCATATGGTCTGAACATTTTTTAGTCTGACTTGTTTCACTTAGCATGACTTCTTACCCCTAGGTCAGAAGAGCTTATAGTTATTGAGGTGTAGTCATGTCCTTTTTTCTTTGTTTGAGAAAAATACTAATGTGTCTTAATTTTGTTAATTTTTTTCTCAGTGCAATTGGAAATAATAGTGAAGCAAAAATGGCTTTATTTGGCCTTCTGACCTAGAGTTTGAAAAGTTTAATAATTTCTGCAAAATTTTGAATATGAATATTCCAAAATTCTTATGTTCAAATAAGTTCACACATTTGCTTCTTGTTACCTAAAAATCCATGTGAAAGAATGAGCTAAAGAATGACCATTTAAAACATAATTAAATGGAAGGTGGTAGTAGGCATTTGGAAATGAATGTTAAGATATTCACAGCAAAAAGTTAGTAACACTCCAATTTGCTTATAAACTATAATTTCAAGGAAACATTATTGATGTAATTGCTACAGCTAACAAAGCACACAGCATTAAAAACATTTTTGTCTGGCTTTAAATTTGGTTTTAGAAATAGTCTATATATTTTTAAATAGTGAAAGAAACTTGAATATTTAGACATAATCAATGGAAAGTTTTCTAGTAGTAATTATCTTCTACATCACAAGATATTCACATCAAAATTACAAAATTAGCCACTGTCTTTAAATGTAGTTTTAATAAGCCTTAGTATATACTCTTATCTATCAGTAGTATCATTTGTGAAAACAAATTTGGTCTGACTGAAGTTCAGGCAATCTAAAAAATGTTTTGATTACATTATTACAGCTATAGTGTAAATTGTAAAGAACCGATTGTAAGAAACCCAGAAATGCAGCCTGACTTAGTAAGCATATTTTGAGGCACCTAGGAAATATGAAACTGTGAGATTTATAATTTTAATTAAAATGACTGGAAAGAATATTACTTATAAAGCTTTTCAGTGATACTTTTTGCTGAAGAAGTTTTCCCCAGAATCTTAAACCTCTATCTTTATAGCACTTACATTGTTTTTCTCTTAGAACCAAAGATTTCTCTGTGAACCAATTTGATTTTGTTTTATACAGCATGAACAACATAATATGGAAAATTTTAGTCATTAGGTATTATATTGATTAACTGGTAGGAACATATCTCACTTTGAAAATATCTTTGTCATTTTTATCTTTGTAACTTGCAGTGTCCTAATCACTGGGAATTTTTAAAGATATGTTAGTTAAAATACACAATCGAGGTCTCCACTTGGTCTAGAGATTTTGCAGCAGGGTTGCTGGGTTTAGGCAGATCACCTTTCAGTGGCATCCAGTAGTGGTTACAATGGATATTTATCTTGCACTTTGCAAAACTAATTCGAATAACCTAACCAATAAAAGTTGGGTCTCTGCATTTGATTACACATTTACATTCATTTCAAAACCAGAAAACTACCCCCTTGAATAATTGAAGATGATAAAAATATTAGAAATATTTGTGTCATCATTTTGACCCTAACATTTTTATTAGAATGCTTTACAGATATGCACAGCATATCAATTATTTTTGGAGAAGATATTCTGTGTTTATAATAGTGACTTATTATCTGGAGCTCCGTTGACCTCTTGCCAGCATCACATATCCGATAATAAGCAAGTGAAGGTGCTTCAAGATGATAATCATCAGAAAGGTGACAGATAAACCTAATGTTACAGTGCTGCGGTAAAGCTGGCTCACATCAGCTTCCCAAATCTGTGTTGAGTTACGTAATTTTGAAGGCTTGAAACCAGCCATTGTGGTAATGTTTGTGGTAATGGAAATCAGCAATTACAATAAAGACTTTTAAAGAAATGCAAAAAGGGATCTCTGCTCCATTGTCTGATTGCCTCAAGGAAAAGAATTCCATTTAATTCAGGGCATATGTAGAGGGGGTAATAGGCTGATGAGTCTGTGGATATACCAAGGCATCACCAACACTTGCAGTGATTTTATGAAAGAATCAAGTAATTATAAAATGTCACCTAGGAAACAAGCCATAGTTTACTCAGCAAGGTTCTGTCTTGTTGATCAATTGCCCTCTAATTTATATAGCCTAAAACCTGAGCTCTAGAAATTGACACAGAGCTTGAAGAAATTGGTGTGAACTCTGAAGCAATTCCCAGCTATGTAGTTTGAGAAGGTTACTGGCTATTTTCAATTCTATTTCCTTGTTGTTAAAATGTAAATAAAAAAGAATAATTCCTTACCTAATGCATTATTTTAAAGATTGAATAAAACTAGGCAACTATAGGAGAAAGACATAATGATTTTAAAAGATGTGTTCTAGCCCTGGCCAGGTAGTTCAGTTAGTTAGGGCATTGTCCCAAATACACCAAGGTGGTGGTTTGATGTCTGCTCAGGGAACATATAAGAATCAACTGATGAACATATAAATGAGTAGAACAGCAAATCAGTGTTTCTCTTTCTCTGAAATCAATAAATAAAAATTTTTTAAAACTTAAAAAAAAATAGCAATCCAAGATGGCAACAGAGTAGGTAAAAGCTACACTCACCTCCTCCCAGGACCAAACTGGAATTACAACTAAACTATAGAACCATCAGCCTGAATGACCAACCAAAGACTACCTGAACAGCAGTATTCTAACCAAGGATTTAAAGAAGAAGCCACATTGAGACTGGCAACAAGGGCAGGAACAGGAAAAGGGCTGGTCCTGCTCCCATGGGTGGCAGCTCAGATCCCAGAGGGATATCTCAGTGTAAAAGTTCTCCTAAAGGAGTGTGAGGCCTCAACCCCACACAGGGCTCCCCAGCCCACAGCACCAGAATGGGGAAGAGGCACCCACATCACATCTAGTTATAAAAATCAATGTCCTCCAGGGAAAGATGGCAGTCTGCTAAGAGACACAGGTGCCCTCTTAAAGGGCCAATGCACAAAATTTTGTCAGCATCTTCCTGCTCTGGGAAGCACTGGAGGGAGGGCAGAGTAGGCCAGAGTTGTGTGAAGAGAAACTAGGGTTTGTGGCTCTGGGGAGAAAGCTGAGGGGTGGCTGCCAGGATCCCTGTGCTGAGCCCCACACGACAAACACCATTTTTCTTGGGTAGATCACTCCCTTCCTTACAGGATCAGCCTCCGGGAATTCACTAGCCCCACCCTCTGGCCTCTCCGTCACTCCACCCTGTGGAGATCACACCCTGCTAAGGAGACAGCTGCCTGGACAGGGATATAGAGGTCTGGGGTGACTCAGGGGGTATCAGTGACTGAACTGTGTGGTTCTGGGGCAGGGGCCACTCCTCCCTCCTTCCCTCAAGCCTGACCAGTGCTCCCCATCCTGGGAGATCCACAAGCCCCATCCTCGTGATTCCAGTGGTTCTGCCCTGCTGAGATCAATCTCCCCACAAAATCTGGGATAGACTTAGTTGTGTGGCTCTGGGATGGGGGCCATTTTCCCCTCACATGCCCAATTAGTGTAGAGCCCTCCCTTCACTTGGCCAAATCTTAATCTGTTTGGGCCTGATAAACTTGGTTGGTCTCACTCTGATGATTTCCTGAGACCCTGAGCCATCAAAAAGTCTGTGGGGACCCAACTGGTGGAAGCTAGACTTGGTGTAGCCTGGGACTTTTGCTGAGTGGCCCCAGACCCAGCACTGGCACTGAGTTCAAACCTGTATCAATTTGGTGAACAACACTTGCCCCTACCTGGTCACTCTCTGAGAACGTTCTTCATGTAACTTGAATAATACCACCAAAGCCTCTTTCATTGAGTGAGCCTAACAGGAACCTATCAGGCAGAGATAGGTAGAGATCTCAGGGTGCATTGGGCCTTTTGCTGACCTTCCCCAAGATTCGGTGCTGGTGGTAGGCAAACTCTGTGCACAGCATGGCCCTTCCCATACACGTTCAGACCCTGCAGAGGCAGCCACAGACTGTGGATCACTTTGTAGCTCTAAATAGGTTGTCCAAGTCCAGTCACAAGCAGCATCTGACATTGCCCTGTACCAGAGTACCTCCAATAAGGCCCTGGAACCAGCGCATCTAGTGGTCAACTTCACACAACATCAAAGTAGGGTTCAATTACCTTCACAAGCTGCATATCTAAAGGGATATCCGGGCAGGCACTAGACCCCGCAGAGGCGCATTCTGCTTCATGTGGTCAGCACCTGCCCAGCTGCTTGTACCCTGTTGTTGGGGTCAATCCTTACAGTCAGCTAGCCTGGGGGTCAAACGCATGCACAAACATGCCAATAGCAATCAAAACTCAATGACACCAGGAAGGCTCACAAAACCCACACAAAAGGCACTCCTGGAGTACCCAGCTCAGGTGACCAAGGAGCTTGCACCACTGGATCCTGCCAGACACCTGCTACAGAAGGCCACCCAACAAAGACTGGGAGTCACAGCAAATCTACCTAATACATAGAAACAGACACATTGTTTCTTTGGGGAGACAAAGAAACATGTTCTAAATGAAAGAGCATGTCCTAAACGAAAGAAAACCCTTCAGAAAAAAAGAGATAAATGAAATGGAGGTAAGCAATTTACCAGATATAGAATACAAAAAAAAAAAAAATGGTTATAAGTATGCTCAAGAAAATTAATGAAAACTTGAAGGAACTTAGTGAGAACTCCCAACAAAGCGGGAACAGCAGAAACATACCTCAACATAATACAGGTTGTAGATGACAAACTCAGCCAACATCACACACAATGGGCCAAAAGTAAAAGCGTTTCCCTCAAGATCAGGAACAAGACAGGAATGTCCACTTTTACCACTTTTTTTCAACATAGTGCTAAAAGTCCTGACCACAGCAATGAGACTATAGAAGAAATAAAGGCATCCAAATTGGAAAGGGTAAAGTAAAACTGTCACTATTTGCTGATAACATGATACTGTGTAGAGAGAACACTGAAGCATCAGGATACAAAATAAGCATCCAGAAATTTGTTTTCTTTTTATCCACCAACAATAGACTGTCAGAAAGGGTGCTAAGAAACTGATATGATTTACAATTGCATAAAAAATATAGGAATAAACTAACCAAAGATGTAAAGATGTGTACTCCAAAAATTATAAGACACTGAAGAAAGAAATTGAATAAAATATAAATAAGTATAAGCATATATTATGTTCATTGATAGGAAGAATTCACATCATTAAAGTGTCCATGCTACCTAAAGCAATCTATAGATTCAATGCAATTCCTATCAATACACCAATAGTATATTTCACAGATCTAGAACAAATATTCCAAAAATTTATATGGAACCAAAAAGAAAAAAAAAACCCAAATAACAACAACAACCTTGAAAAGGACAAAATTGGAAGAACATGCTTCCTGATATCAAACTGTACTGCAAGGTCATAGTAATCAAAACAGCATGGTAATGGAATAAAAACAGACATATAGATCAGAAAAGAGAGCCAAGAAATAAACCCATGTCTTTATAGTAAATTACTATCTGACAAAGGAGGCAAGAGCATACAATGGGGTAAAGACAGTCTATTCAATAAATGATATTGGAAAAATTGGACAGATAAGTGCATTAAAAAAAGAAACTATACCACCTTATTACATCATGCACAAGAATACACTCAAAATGTATTAAAGACTTAAGTGTAAGACTTGAAACCATAAAAAAACCTAGAAGAAAACACAGTACAATCTAAAACCTTTCTCACAGCAATATTTTTCCTGATATATCTCCTCAGGCAAAGGTAACAAATGGAAAAATAAATAAATGGGACTACATCAAACTAAAATGTATTTGTACAACAATGGAAACCATCAATGAAATGAAAAGACAACCCAGTAAATGGGTGAAAATATTTGTCAATGATACATATGATAAGCAGTTAATATCCCAACTTATAAAGAAATAATACAACTCAAACCAAAAAAAAAAAAAAAATACAATTAAAAGAAATGGGCAAGAGACCTGAATAGACTCGTCTCCAACGAGAACACACAGATGGCCAACAGACATATGAAAAAATGTTCAACAAAACCAATCTTCAGAGAAATGCAAATTACAATGAGATGTCACCTCACAGCTGTCAGAATAGCTATCATCAGCAAATCAACAAATGACGTGTTTTAGCCAGGATGTGGAGGAAAGGGAACCCTCATTCACTGTTGGTGGGGATGCAGATTGGTGCAGAACTGTTGAAAGTAAATCGGAGTTTCCTCCAAAAAAATTAACAAGGGAACTGCCTTGTGTCCCAGTAATTCCACTTCTGGGAATATATACAAAGAAAAATGAAACACTAATTTGAAAGAATATATGCACCCCTATGTTCATTGCATATTATTTAAAATAGCCAGAAATTGGAAACAGCCCTAGTGCACACCAATAGATGGGTGAATAAAAATGCTGTGGTACATTTACACAATGAGTACTACTTGGCCAAATGAAGAAGGAAATCTTACCTTTTGCAACAGTATGGATGGACGTATATAGTATTAAGATAGGTGAAATAAACTGTCAGGAAAAGACAAATACCATATGATTTCACTTACATGTGGAACCTACTGAAGAAAATTTTAAAAAACAAACAAAATAGAAACCTACTCATAGATACAGAAAACTGACAGCTGTCACAGGGGAGGGGAGTGGTGGGGCTGGATGAAGAGGTGAAGGGATTAAGCAAAAAAAAAAAAAAAAAACTGACATAGACACGGACATCAGTATGGTGATAACCAAAGAGAAAGGGGTTGGGAGGTGAAGGGTGAATAGGGAATAAATAGTGATGGAAAGTGACTTTGGGTGGCGAACACACAATACAATATACAGATGATGTATTATAGAATTGTATAATTGAAACCGACATATATTTTAATTTTTTTATTTATTGATTTGAGAGAGAGATGGAGAGAGAGAAACGCTGATTTGTTGTTCCACTTATTCATGCCTTCATTTGTTCCTTCTTGCATGTGCCCTGACGGAGATTAAACTCGCAGCCTTGGTGTATCAGGACAATGCTCTAACCAACTGAGCTACCCGGCCAGAGCAAAACATACAATTTTATTAACCAATGTCATTCCAATAAATTCAATAAATTTTTTTTAAAAGAAGAGACAAAGTGTAGAACATGCACATGCCAATTACCATAACATGTAAGGTAAATCTGTATTATTTCATCATCACAAAGTTGGATTCCTAATTCTGTTTATTAAAAGAGGACTTTTTCCCTCCTGATTAATACAACCTGGATTTTTTAAAAATTCTTTCAAATATGTATGTAATAATTACTAGATAGTAAATAAATAATAAATATGTCCCTCAAAAATAAAGATTGAATAATAAAATTTATACACCATGAGAGTTCCAAAGTACCTACACTATAAATGCTAGTTTCTATTATTATAGTATTTTAATCTGTTAAGTTTATACAATGTCTTTTTTTCTATAGTGCTAAAATGTTAATCAGGTTTTTTCATTTCTAATAATCTCCCCTAGTCTTCAAGGTTTCCCTTTACATAATGCAATAATCATTTCCAGTTTTCTCAGTTTTTGTCAGATTGTCAAATGGGTCACATCCTGATAAAGATGAAATCTGGAGGCTTTAATAACACGAACGGATTTTTATAATTCATATGTGCACAGTGCTTTTATTAAAAATGAATAAATAATGATCTTTATTCCTTTGGGCTTATCTCCTTTCTCTCCCTTAACATTTATTTTAATACATTTGATTTCTGCTCCTTTGTGTGTCTGAAGTAAAACATTGTGTGATGAAGCATATGTTTAAAAAACATAACTTTTCCTCTCGCAAATTTTTTCTTACACTGTTTAGTTTACTTGGAACTCTTAAATATGATGAAGTAAGAATGTGAGATTTCGTGCTTCTCAAAATGACGCATAGATTAATGCAAACTGAGAAACTGTGGGAAGCTAAAAATGGTGGCATCGAATGGGCTATAGAGAATCTCTTTAATGTCATTACATTGTTCGTTTTTACTTTGTTTACCTTGATTGCAGCTATTAAATTTATAGGTCTTAACTTTCGTAATGTTTTTTATATTTTCATATATTATCAATTTGTCATTTATTACTATAGTCTGAATATATGCTTCCTCTCCTTAGGTTTTACTCTATTATTATTTTTGATCTGTAGGAAACTATGTGACTTTTTCTACTTTATTTTTATTTTTTCATTACTTTTTAATTGTATTTTGCCATTACCATTTGTCCCTCCATACCCTCTCCCACCTGTGTGATTTTAATATTTCTTTTTGTAAAGGGGAAACATAGGCTCTTGGACTGAAGAGACTGAGACTCCGACAGGGCAGTGGGTGGGGAGTGAAGGTACTTTGTGAAAGGCCCACTGTCACCTGCCATCCCTCCCAGGCCATAACGGATAATACCAGGAAAGTCTGGAACTTCAGTTTAAGTAAAACCTGTTTAAAAAAACAACCACCTTCTACGTCACTCAGTGCTATGTAAATTTTCACCATGAAATGTGTCTCATACTAACTCACACTAAAATAAGAGAAAAAAATCAAACTTTCATTAATGCCCCCAATCCATTTCTAACATATATTTTCCTGGCCACAAATAAATAAAGAAAGCACACCGTAAAGCCATCTAAACTGAAGCTCTGGCAAGAACAGATAAGCACAGCAAACAGGCTGTCCCTTCAACCCCAACATCTTTACCCTGCTCTGCTGAGCAGGGTGAAATGTAGTGTGTAATGCTTATGCTGCATTTTCTTGTTATTGGAATTGGTATGGAGAGGGCAGGCAGAGTAATTTATGTAACAAAGTTAAAGTAATAAATCAGGTGCCAGCGGCCAGTGAATGACCACTAAAAATGCACCAAGGTTTGGAAAGTGGTGTGAATTCTTTCAGACCATGAGGTTTCACTTCAGCAGACCAAGAGGTGATACTTGATATGATATCCATGCTTAGTAGGAATGGTGAGTACTATTATGATTTATCAAATATGTAGCAAATTAACAGCTTCATGAGCAGAATATTGTGGAATCAAATATACTTCCTATCACAAAGCTTGTATATTTCATAATGCAGAAGAAAGTATTCTGATAATTGAAACTTTCGGTACTAATAAGTTTCTCAACCAGAATAGGTAAATAGATACAGACCTAATTTTTTTAAAAAATAGGATTTACATAATTTATTTGGAAATAATTTAAATTTTTTTCTTTATCTTCCAGGATTTAATACTTTGAGAACCAGTGTCAAATTTGAATTAACTGAAACCATTGTTATTTTAATTTTTCACCCCTGTGATAAATTTATAACACTTAATGGATTTTTAAAATTCTAAAACATTGGCTTTCAGCCATTTTGAGTCTTAGACCCCTTTTAAAATTATTGTTAAAAATTTCTTTAATGAATTTAATGGCAATTAATTATACATTCAGAATCTGTTGATTCAAGAAAATATAATCAGTAAAAAAAAACTACAGTGACTTCAGTATGTCTTCAAATCCCTGCACTTTATATGGCCAGTACTTTTAAAGATTATATTTTATCTATATAAAAAGTTGCATGTAAGTAGTATCATGGACTACTTCTGACTACTTTGCAACCCCTCAGGGAATCACGGTGCAGCTATGAGAACAAATTTGTTAAAGTGAGTCCTATAAAACAGATAACTATTAAAATGGTGGGAGGATGCTTAATAGAAATAATTGAAATATGTGATAGTCATATTATTTTTGATGAACAGCAAATTTTCTAATTAATTTTGTGTATACTCCAAAGTTGTGGTACAAATAAAAAATTGATTTACTTTATTTCTGTTTTTGATATATGGGTGCTATTTAGATTAAAGTACTTGTGATTTATAAAAATCCTAATTTACTTATAAATGGCACATAAATCATTCCCTCCCTTATATGTTCCAATTTAATCTTCTGGTGCTAAATTCTTCTGTAGTGTGTGATGTATTTCTCCAGCAGTTGTGGAGTATTTTGATTGAAGTAACACTTTAAAATAAGAAATCTAGAAAAAATTAAATAAAAATGTTTATTATACTTTAGTAAACCTAAAAATTGGCATTGGTTTTACACTGTGGCATTAAAAATATATATCACTTTACACTGCTATGCATGTAACACAAACCTTAAACTGAGAATTTTAACTAATTTATACATTTGAGGTAAGTGTGAATTAAATATCAAGATATAGCTTTCCTATTATTATCTATACCTAAAGTAAAATTGTGGTATTTTTCTATGTATCTTTACTCTAACATGTACATTAATACCTGATTAAAAATCTACAGTTATAAACAGCATTAACATCATCTGAAAAGATTTACTGATTTAAAAAGTGAAATTATTTTTTGTTTTGCTGTCCTTAGTCACTTATTTTAGAGTTCTCTGGTATTCAGCAAGGATATTCCACTTTTCCAACTCAAGTCAGCTGGCCCCGCCTCATCAGGTTTCATTCCTTTACACATGGCAATGCCAAACCCTGTGCTAGTCAATAATAAAATGAAACATCCAGAAAATCATGGACTCTTGGATTATTTTATATTCACCTGTAAAAAAGCAGAAATTGCTCTTTAGAGAAATCGTGTTACAAGATGTACTTTAAATCATTTACTTTAAACTTCTATGTCATTTATTCCATCCCTCACATAGCTCGGTTCTATCTTACATAGTGTTTGCCTTTGTTCCAATGACTTCACGTTTTCTCATGTTTTCTTTAATAAAATTATAAATTCTTTTAAGGACGTATGTTACACTTAACTTTCTGTGTTCCACAGCCCAACACCACACATGGTACTTAGTAATATTTTTTTGATTAATTGTTAACAATTGAAATAATAATGCACTTGGAAAGCACTGCTTTTGATAATTTTTTGATAATTTGTATTTTCATGTATGCAAAAAGTTTCAGTAATTATTGCAGACTTTCATCAATTTTTAATAATCACAGTAAAGCAGAAATCATTTTACATTATGAATAATCATGGTAGATGAGTGGATAACAAAGCAGCAGTACATTTATACAATGGAATATTATGCAGCAGTAAAAAAGAAACTCATATTTTGCAACAGCATGGATGGAATGGAGAAACTTATGCTAAGTGAATTAAGCTAGTTGGTGAAAGAAAAATATCACATGATCTCATTTATATGTGGAATCTTATGAACACAAACTAACCGATGAAATAGTAGAAGCTTAGATACATAAAGCAGACTGACAGCTGCCAGGAAAGAGGAAGGGTGGAGGGGTGGAGGAGAAAGACGGGATCAAAGATGGTGAAGAGATGAACCAGAGAGCATTTATGCACAACCATGGACACAGACAAACAATATGGGAATTGGCTTGGGGAGGGGTGAGAGGGGGTTGAGTGGAGGTGGGGAAAGGGAGAAAAAGCAGGAACAACTGTAATAGCATAAACAATAAAAAGAAAAGAAAAGTAAAAGAAAAGAGAACAGTAAAAGAATAATCTTGTATTCAATGGTTAAATCTGAAGAATGAGTCTATGCTTTTTCTACTCTTATAATTCAAGTCATGGCTTCTTTAGCCAGACTCTGACTTTTGTTCAGGAAGGTTCCTTACTGAATTGAAGTTTTAATATACCCTATCTGTATATTTATATAGGTAAACTGAGTGGAAATCTAGAGAAAAATATTATAGTGAGGTTGATAATTAGAATTTAATGAATGCATTTTACTGCATCATTAGAATGAATGTGTCACTATTACTTTGATAAATATTTTAATTCCTCTCATTTTGTATTTTTATATCTTTATTCTTATCACTCTTTTAGAAGAGAGCTATAGTAAACTGCTCATAAAATTTTAAAAACTTCTACTTTGAATAGTAACATTATGAAGTAATTAAAGTAATTTATTATGAAAAGAAAAATTTCAATTCTATAAGCTGATAAGATACATAGTTCAAATGCATTGATTTATTTAACATAAAATAATGTTAATCACTTTATTTTAAACTACATTATATCTTTTACAATAACTTGAGATAGTTGTGGTTTACAGAACATTATTTCAGAGGCCAGATAAACTGGAATGTCCCTTACATATGATCATAATGTGCATGATTTTATAACCAGCTTATAAAGTGTAATTGTTAAAGGCATCAGGAATTCTATATATTTATATCTGAACAAGTGCATTGATAGTCTGTGTATATGAAGCAATGAATAGGAATAAAGTTGTGAAAAATTAATAACATGGGCCTAAAGATACAGTGTATAAATTTATCTATACACTTATAAAAATGTTGTTCACATCATAAAATGCAGAGAATGTTGTTCTGAGCCCCCAGAACATTTTAATTGTATTCACCTAAATGCTTTTCACAGGGAAACTCTCAAAAACATAAAGTAAATTTTTAAAGTAAATGTAAATTAGAATTTTTATTGTCCTCTTGTTTTGAGCTGAATATATATTAGAGTCTTTACATACATTATTTCATTTAATCCTCACTTCAAAGGAGATTTCTATTCTAATCCTCAATGCTGAGAAAAGGAAATGGAAGCCTAAATAAACTAGACAATTTCTTCAACAAAAAAGCAAACACGAAACTATTTATTGCCTGATTCTGATTGCATTTTTTCCTAATTTCAAAGTTGATGTTCTTCGCCTTCTATTTTAGATGTTTCTACTACTTATAGTCAACTTATATTTGATTGCCTAGTATGAAATATACCCATGGAATACTCATCTTCTATAATGAGTTTGACTTTGTAAGACTCAAGCTGAAATTTATCTTTCTCTTTCTAAAATTTGAAACCCTAATATTTGGCATCAATATTTGGGGACAGTTTTATTACTACTTCCCTTTACTCATTAAATCAGTTAACAAAATTTTATTAAGCCCCAAATATGTCCAAAGTGTTGTTTAAGTTACAGTTGATAGAGCAGGAAAAGCATAGACAAAAATCTATATCCTTATAGAAGCAACATTATAAAGGACAGAGATAGGCAATAAAGTAAATAAGCATACACACACATATGTGTGTATACATATATCATACACACACATACATATATCATTTTAGATGGTGAAAAGTCCATGGAGAAAAATTAAGTTAGAAAAAGTTTCAGGATATATTTGCATCACAATTTTAAATAGAATGTTGGCAAATCCCTCACTAAAGAGGTAAGCAAAGGCTCAGGTTAAGTAAGTAAGTAAGGAACGAGGTAGATATCTGGGGAAAGGGCATTTCAGGCAAAGGAACTATAAGTATAGAGGCTCTGAGATACAAATTCGAGTGGAGTACTCAATGAAAAACTAGGGGTCCCATAGGGTAGAAAACAGTGGGAGGCAAAATCAGATGGAAATGACGAAACCAAGGTGTCAGGCCTTGGACACCACTGTTAAGAACTCTAGCTTTACTTCAAGTGAAATGGAAATCTTTGGGAGATAAGGAGCAGAAGTGTGGCATGATCTGATTCAGTTTTTAACAGGATGTTCTGACTGCTCGGTAAAGAGCCAAGAAAGGGAGCAGAAAAGGCTGTTAGGAGCAGGAGGTGTTAGTAATAGAAACTTAATTTTATATATTTTACATTTGAGTAGAGTGCAGGTGATGATACTCAATAGAGTGTCAGAAATAAAATCCAGAGTTTGCAGGACATGTACATTCGGGATTCATCAGTTTGTGGATGGCTAGGAAAATCCTGAGATCAGATGAGATCCTTTAGCATGAATGTCAACATGGACGGGGCACTCTGGTATTAGGAAGTCACTTGCCTGCATGAAGGGAATTACGCAAGAGACTGAGGCCAGTTAAGATAGGATGAAAAGATGGCAAGTAGGGAGGCTGAATGCCAGTTCAAGGAAGTGTGCGGTGAGAAGCTAATGATCAGCTGTGACAAAGACTGCAGTATGTCAAGAAAGGATAAAACTAGAAACCGAATAATGGATTTAGTAACATAGCATGAACAGCATTGTTGGCCTTGGTAACTGAGGTTTGGGTGGAGTGACCATGAAAATGCATGATAAGAAGGCATTCAAGGAGGATGAGTTGGAGGAAAATTGGAGATAGTAAGTATATACAAAACTTTCAAGAAGTTTTTTTTTTTTGGTGCAAAGAACTAGAGGATAAAGTAGGTCAAGAAGAGGTTTCTTGTTATTTATTTTAAGGACAAACGCCATTTTTTCTCTAAAATTTGAAAAATTAAGATGGAGAAAAGGTAAAGGTTAATTTCAAGTTTCTTAAATAAGTAGAAAGACATGGAAGCTGATATACAAGTGATAGTATTTGTCTTTACTAGAAACATAGGAAATCTGTCCTTTAAAAAAATCCAACAAAAGGTAAAAATATGTAGGTGTTAATAGATAAATAGATGTGGTGGTAGAAACTTGCAATTATCTCCTCTGATTGTTTCAATTTTCTTAGTAATTTTGGAAGTGAAGTCGTTAGTTGCAAATCTAGTGGAAAAGTGTTTGAAAAGATGATTCTCTGTGAAATCATCATACGAAATAATCAGAGAATGGATAGACGAGATGGGTTAGCATTAGGGTCCCCTCGAGAGTCAGAGGCAGGAATGAACACACCTAGGCAGTAGGTAGTATAACTTTTCCAGACACATTCCCCTGCATGTTCTGTCAGGGGTGTCCAACCTGCGGCCCACAGGCTGCATGCAGCCCAGGATGGCTGTGAATATGGCCCAACACAAAAGCGTACTTTTACTTAAAACATTATGAGATTTATTTTGTGCATGATTACATGTCTCAATGTATTTCATGCATGGCCCAAGACAACTCTTCCTCTTCCAATGTGGCACAAAGACATCAAAAGTTTGGACACCCCTGTCTCTAGATAACAAGAAAGAAGTTTACCTAATTATTCTGTGAAAAACTACTTGACCCCCCAAAGAGAAACCATATTTCCACTCAGGTTGTAGTTTCATCGCAGCTTGACTCCAGGCTTTGCATGCAGAGCCCGGGGTCAGTGTGTGGCCCTGTTACTCTGCTTCCTGGACTGTATGAAATCATGACAGTTTACCTCTCACTGTCAGCTCTAGGGAACACGCAGGTTCAGGTGAAATTTTCAGGACTGTACTTAACTGAGTTAAGTTTGTAACAAATAATATTTATTCATATATTCATATATGTGCATTATACTTTGAAATTTAATAATTTAGGACATTGTGAGTTTGTTTCGTCCCTAGCAACAACAATTCTTGAGGTTTTCCTAGACTTCAAATTGTAATGATATAGTAGAAATAATGATTTCCCAGAACAGAAGATAAAAAGTGGAAGCTGACAGAAATGATAGAAACAGTAATAAAATGGGAACAAACAGTATGATTTGTAAGTAACTTGAATTTCTTTCCCATACATCTATTTAAGACTGGGAATTTTCAGTCAACATCTCCATATCCATCAGTAGAGATGAAATTAAAGCTTGCCAAAAAGTCCATCACTTAAAACTTGCATTTAGTCTGTACAGGTAATTCAAAGCTCTTAAGTAAATGACTTTAAGGAGATAAAGCATCTTACCTTTGGGGGCTGAGATTTTGAGTAGTGATCGTAAAATAGAAATATTGTCTTTTGACATTCCTAAATTGTATCATATGCATAAAAATATATTTGATAATTATTTTAGCTCCAATAAGAACCTATAATATTTTTCATCTCCAGGATTTTATTTTTAATTGAAACACTAGTTGGGGGATGGTGACAGTCAAAAGCTTCCTGCTTGGAAAGTTGCAGTTAAACGAAATTCTGGATACTTGGCCACCTGGGAATTTTAGGATAAATTAGCTTTCTGAAACCTGTACAATGTGGTAGTTTATCCCCTGATCTTAATGGTAAATAATATGGGGTGCACTTCTCTGTGTCTCTCTCTCTTTTTAAAGTTAACATTGCCTTTTTCACTTTTACTCATAAACTCATAAATCCTCTTTCTCTATGTATTCACATAAGCACTAAGGCCAGAAGCATTGCCCATCAACTATAATAATATTTCCAGAAGTCATTCTTTGAGTCTAAATTATGTTTTTTTCCTAACTCGTTTTTAGATACTGAATCTCTTGACTACATGATGTACCCTTTGGGTCACTTCAATAGTCCTTTTATTATAAGGAAAGCTTACAGTTGTATTATTCAGCTAAGTTGTGACTCTGTATTTTTTTATTTGGTTATTCACAGAGCACAAAAATTGGCATGAACCTCATTAGAAAGGAGAAAAAGTCCATAAAATGCTGATATAATATTATGATACAATCATCTAACTGTAAGGAAATTAAATCTGTAATAATATTAGTTTTGAAATTAAAATGTTCTGTAGTTTATGAATGCCTATTATCGACTTAATCCCATTCACTCTCATGTACATTTCAGAAAGCTAATACAAAACTGTGAAAAGACAAATGCATACAAATATTTCAACCCTTACATAATTTGGAAGGCAGAGTTTTATCTAGTTACATCTAAGAGAAAATGTTTCAAATTACATTTATTGTGATGAATATTAACCTGAAATAATATTCATAAGTACTTTTTAGTAATAATATTATAAAGCATTTTATAATATTAGTGTTATTTATAACATGTTTGCTTTGTGAGTCAGTCAAATAATTATATTTTCATATTTATAATATCAGAGCCAGCTATATATAATATCAGCTTTAAAATACATTTAATAAATAAAAAGCCACCACAACCTAAATATTATAATAATATATTATAATCTATGGAATTCTTATAGACCAGCACAATTGTTAAACCAAAATGATAGCCATTTCTATAGTATATATATTTTGATATATTTCCTTGTATCAGAAAAATTACATTTAGTATAAAACTGACAGTTTGGGAAATTTTGGGTATACAACTATAGGAAGAAAAATTTTATTTTATTATTTTTTATTAAATACTTCTGAATTTTATTGCCATTTAAGTATAGTTTTCTGCCTCCCCCCAACACTCCCCACCACCCCATCCATCCCCACCTCCCTCCTCTGTTCCCACCCTCCCCCTTGGTTTTGTCCATGTGTCCTTTATAGTTGTTCCTGTAAACCCTTTGCCCTTTTCCCATAATCCCCTCCCCTCTCTCCTCTGGTTACTGTCAGTTTGTTCTTAATTTCAATGTCTTTGGTTATATTTTGCTTGCTTGTTAGTTTTGTTGATTAGGTTCCAGTTAAGGTGAGATCGTATGGTATTTGTCTTTCACTGCCTGGCTTATTTCACTTAGCAGAAATTTTAAATTAAACCTTAGGGGGAAAAAAGTTAAAAATCTAAACCCAGATACTCACTATATAGACATTTTCTCGCACTCTCCCTCCTCCTCCCTTTCTTTCTAACCTTCTCTCTCTCTCTCTCTCTCTCTCTCTCTCTCTCTCTCTCTCTCTCTCTCTCTCTCTCTCTCTCTCTTCTGAGAACTTTTTTCTTTTTTATGTAACAAAATTGTTAACTTTCTCTGGCTTCCATTCAACTAATATTGAGGGGAAAAAAGTAAAATAACTATGAATCTTTCAATTTAAAATTCTGTGTCTTTAGGGTTCAATCAGGCTTGGCTTTTCTTCTTGCCTAATTTTTTCCCTCTCTTCTAGATTAATGTAGGGGGACCTGTGTCGTATCCTGTGTCACACATGACACGTCTACTTTCATTTCCGTTTTCATGTCCATGCGCTGAAAATGGGGTGACCACTCAGAACTTTCTGAGTTGTTCTCTGCCATGGCCTCTGGCCATAACAGTCTATTACTTTATACCAGATCTCTTCAAGTTCATGAACTCTACGAATAATATCTTCAATTCAAAGGCACATGTAGGAAAACCTTGGTCTTGGTCAATTTAGCACTGGGTGGGGATGGGGCCCTTTTTATTTCTCTCACTGCCTGAAAATGCCATGCCATTGAGTCCATTGAGGACCAATGTCCAACATTCAAACCAGGAAGTAACCAGGCGGTTAATCTACATGGTAACCGCCTACTGGGGCTCTGAAGAGGAAGTGGGAAAAACACCTCTCTGTTTTCAGACGCTTTTCTGAGTTCCTATTATAGTGTTCCTGTCTCTGAGCCACCTCACGGCTTCTGAGGGACTCAGGTCTCATCTATCTCTAGTTGTGTATCTTCTGAACTTCTCTAGGACCCCTGTGTAGCATAGGAGTGGTTTGTCGTTGTTGTTGTTTGTTGATTGGTGGTTGTTATTGTTGTTTGTGGGAAACTGGAATGAATACATTGTCTCCTACTCCCTGCCAGATGCTATGGTAATTTGATAACCTCAATGCTCTAGACTTCCAATGTTGATGATATGAAATCTACAAATGTATTCTTCATTTAAGAAATGTTCTCAAAAATTAAAATATTGGTTTCAGAACTGTGTTCCCAGAATTGGAAACCAACAATATATTCTATCCTGTCTGTCCCTCATTTGACCTTGTTGGACCTAGCTGTCCTCTTTGGAGAACTAATTGCCACTTTTATTTCAGGAAGTACAGCCAGACCAGGAAACTACATTAGAAAAAAACACATAATTCAATTCATTAAAAAATATGGTTATTATGTTTGTGTTCATCTTAAGCATGGAATATTGTATATCCTACGATATGAAAGAATGGTAATGAAATCACATAGTTAGCCTCTTGGACACAGAACTACCTCATAGTATTTTTTCTTCTATTTGACATAACCCATCTTCTATGGAATTTATTCAATTAAAACAATTACCGGAGGGAAATGCATACACTTTGTTTTACCTACATATTAAAATATGATACATTGGTTCTTGATCAAAATTAATTATCAATTCCTATTTCAAATTTTGCTAATACATTTTCCAAGACACAATTTCAAAGGAATTGGTCCCTAATCAAACAAAAATTATTTGTCTTTGATTTGATCAAAGAAAATTACCCTTGAGCCACTTAAGTAGTTGCAATTTTTTTCCTGGCCAGTTATTTCACACAAACTTTTCTAGATAGCTATTAGGGGGAATTTTGAAAAGTACAACCTGCTGTGTACTGCTACTCTGGTTCCAAATGTGAAAAATGAACTTCCTTTGACCACGCATTGCAGCTTTTATTGTGCAGTTCGATTGCTTATGCTAGTAGACAGCATCCTTTCTCCTTTCAATCCTAAACTTAAGACTTTATAAATATTTAATATGATTAAATTATAGCTAGGATAGCAGGGGGTGATTCCAGTAGTAAGGGTCAGCTTTCAAATTTTGAAATCAAGCTACAGGCTCTATGTGCAGTAAAAATGGGAAAGGAAATAAAGAATATAAAGTGAAGGCATCTCCTGCCGCACTCAGTGGTTCCTCACACCTACCATGAAAGCACAATGTTTCTCAAATTATAGTTCTGCCTATGTCTTGTATGTTTTCTACTGAGATGAATTAGAATGCTTTGATTCCAACAGCATCTCCAATTTATCTTCAGGGACACCTGAATTATTTAAGGCGTTCATTTAAAGTAATAGCAATAATGTAAAACAACAGTAATGTAAAACCCCAGGCTTTCTCAATGGCCTAGAGAGAAAGTATAAAGGCATTTGAATCATAAAAGCATTTTAACAAACATTGTTATTGTTTAACTTTATTATTTAAACTTCACATTTTCTTAGCCTTTTACTATGAGACACATACCAATAGAGATAAATACAGATAAACTTCATCACTTGCTTTGAAAAGTTGTGGATTTAATGGTTCCTATTAGAAGACAAAAATATTGATTGGTAAACTTTAACTGCTAAAAGAGAGACTGTGTGGTTGTGAGACTGTATTAATGATTACATGATAGTCATAATCATTTTTGCCAAGAAAATAAAAATAAAATCCTTTTTATGGAATAATAGGCATAATGTAATCTATTTAATTTAAAATTAAAAATGACTAGCTTGTAAGCAGATTTTATTAAAGTTCTGTTTATTTTTAAATACACAGTTGAACCTTTACTTTCAGAAATTATAATAATCTCTAGAATGGTGTTAATGCCCCAGACCTGTGGTTTTCAAACTTCCCAGAAATTTTTTATATTCTTAAAAATAAATGAAGACCCCACAGAGAATTTAATGTGGCTTCCACCTAACTATATTTATTATATCAGTAAATAAAACTGAAAAATTTACTAATTATTTCTTTAATACTTTATTTAAAATAAGAATACCAATTTTATGTTATCATTAATTATATATGTTTTATGAAACTTTGCAGATCTCTTTAATGTCTGGGTTAATAGTAAATAGCAGTATTTGCCTCGCTGCTTCTGCATTCAATTTGTTGTACATATCGTGTAGTTTCTGGAAAATTGCACTGGACACATGAATGGATTGTTGTGAAATCAAAAATAGTACAATGTGTGACTTACATGCCCTTTTCAAAACAGATACTCTCATTCCTTTGTATTTTTTTCAATATCTAACATACACATGCATTTAAGTAATAATGCAAGCAATTTGAGGTTTCTGCAGCACAGAATATTTAAATTGAATCAATTTATCCTAAAGATGATAGTTGTGCCAAGAATTTCCTGAAATTTGAGCTAATAGAGCCATGTCTTTTTCCAATATAATAAACTATCAATAAACAAGTACATATGTGCACAACATACTAATACATAAATACATGTCTAAGACCAACTCAGATAAAGCAAAGAACTCTCTGATTAGAATACCTGTTACACCTTCTCTTCTCCCAGGTTGTGCCGGTGATTGTCTACCTGGGAACTCCAATTCACTCCCTATGTCTAGTGTGGCCTCCTCCAGGTGAGTGATAGCTTATCTAAACCTCTGCAGCACTGACCACAGATCTGTACCCATTTCTCTTTCTCTCTCCACTGTCTATGAAAGGCAAGTATTACTGGTTTAATTATTATTTGTTTTTGTTTCTCATTTATCAAGTCTGGTTGATTTCTGTACTAGACATTTAAAGAATTGGGTTTTGTCAATTTTCTTTATGCTCTCTTTTGGTCCCATTATCAACTCTCTAGCTTTCCACAAAAATAAAATATAGTTCATTTTCTTTCTAGTCACATCTATCATTGACCTGTCATTAAAACTTACCCCAAAGTGAGAGAATTAGGTAAAGGCTGTAGAAGCTTAACCTGGAAAAAATGAAATGGTTCTAAGTAGTGTTTAATGTTAAGAAGCAAATTACCTTGTATACATGCTAGTTAACACATACATGCTTATGACAAAGAATGCCTGGTGTAGAAACTGTCCAGTAGTGACTTTCAGAATGTGGGTTAGAGATATGTTAGTCAATGATGCAGATATAACTGATTTCAGGTAAGTAAAATATAAATGATATATTGTTTTGCTTAGCATCACTTATTTATGTTTGCCGGGCTGTATACTTTGTGGTCATTTACTAAAGGGAAACTTTAGACATTTCCAAACTGACAATTAGTTACTAAGTTCATTTAGAATGCCTCTCAAAAATCCAACTAGAGTATAATTTTAATAACTGAAAACTGATGATATTTTAAAATATTTGTATTTATGTGTAATATTACAAAAATGATTTGCTAGCACAAATTGTACTGTTTCTACCTGTTTTAAGCTGCTCACCTTTGTATAGTGTCATTAATAAACCAAATAACTATAAGACTTTGCTCTAAAAATATTCTCCTTGAGTTTTGATACAGTTTTTTTTCAATCTAAGCATTTTGAATTAAGGACAAAAAGGATCTTGAACAGTTAACTGGATACAGAGAGGTATATCCATTTCTTTCTCATGTTTTTTTTCACTTGACAATGTTTGAGCATGCACATGTGTGTGTTCATGTGTATGCGTGCATGAGAAAGGGACCAGCATAGAATTAACCCCCATGTTGACCTATCAGAAGACCAAGCTCTAATTTTCCAGAAAGTCACATGAATCAAGGAGCTGCTTTTGCCTGCTCAGTGCAATGATGCAGACTGTAGGGCCTTAGTTAATAACTAGTGCTATAACCATTTTACTACTAGCCTTTGGTAATCAGAGTATCTAACCTTCCACACAGTAGAATCCAATGTGACATGGTCATTATAAGTATTGTTAATTAAATAATGTAGTGCTTACTCCCTTGATTTTAAAAGAAGATTGAAATATTCTCCATATCAAGGTAACTTGACTTGGTGGCTCTTCTAAAATTGTCTGGCATTCTAGAATACTCTCAACTGTGTTAAATAGAGTCTTGAATACTTATGAAATATGTTATAGAGTAACTTAAAAGCAAAGCATTTAAAAGTCATAAAGTATAAAATCTATTTAATATCCCATTAACTTTCATGATTCTTAATCAGTGTGTGGTCCTTAAGGATTTTTAAAATTGTTTTAAAAATATTATACAGTAAAATTGATGTTTTTGGTATAAAGTTCTTTGAATAGATTTGTGAAACAATTATGACTATTTCACTAGCTTCTTTATAGTTGAATACTACCCTGGTAAACATTTCGTCACCATAGATTTATTTGTTCTTTCTTAGAAGGTCATAGAGGTGGGATCATATACTTTAACCTTTTGACCAGCTTCTTTTACTCAGCATAATGACTGTGAAATGCACCAAGTTTTTGCATTTATCAAAATCCATTCTTTTGTATTGTGAAGTAGTGCTCCATGGTATGATATAGCAGTTTTTCTTCATTAACAAGTCAAAGTACACTTGGGTTGTTTTCAACTCCTGATGGTTATTAATAAAGCTGATATGTATACATATATATACATATATACATATATGTTTGTATGAACATAAATTTTATTTCTCCAGTGTAAAAACAGGACTGGGGTTTTTGTCTTACTTTTTCAATCATTTGATTATGTTCTAGCTATTTGATTCTGATATGTGTCGGTGTTGAGAAGTTTCAGCTATTAACTCTTCAAATATTTTTCCACACCCTGTCTCTTCTCCTGGAGCTTTGATTACAAAACTGTTAGAACTTTGTTATTGTTCCACAGGTCCCTAAAGATTTGTTTTTATTTACTTTTTTGTTTTTTGTTCAGACTAGATAATTTCCTCCTGATTATCTTCAAATTTTGACATTTTCCTCTGTCATCTACATTCTACTACTTACGCCATCTAGTGAGAATTATATTTTGCTATTGTCTTTTTTCACTTCAAAAAGTTCCATTGGTTCCTCTTTATTTTTCTATTATTTTGCATAAGCCTTCTATTATTATTCTATCTGTTTCAAAAGTTTGAATGATTTATTTTGTACAATAGCGGTTTTAAATTTTTCTCAGATAATTCCATCATCTGTGTTACCTTGGGGTTAACATTTGTTGATTGTCATTTCCACATGAGAAAAGATTTTCCTGGTTTTCATTATGCCAAATGATTTAGAATTGTATCCTGGACATTTTGAATATTATATCGTGATATCTAAATCCTATCAAAAAAGTTGATATATTTATTTTAGCATACAACTGATTAGGCCACAAGAGCTAACCTGCTTTACCTTCTGGGGACTGTGGTCCCAATGTGAGTTGAGCATCAAAGCCTTTGCAGTGTTATCTGGATCTGTCTAACATGTCTACCAGCCAGTGGCCAGTCTGGGACCTGGGCAGTGGTCTACCTGTTAGATTAGTTCTCCACGTCATTGACATACTAATCAGGATTCGATGCACACATGTAGGTGAACCCCAAAATTGTATAAATTCTTTGTAAGGTTGCTTTCCTGAGCTCTTCCCTCTCTGTGTTCTCCCTCACACTTCCTGTTGTTACTCAGGGACTTTTCTATCTTTAGCCAGAAAGCTAGAATTCAGTTACCCCATTTTGTTAATCATTGCTGTGACTACGCCCTCTGCTGGAACAAGCAGAACAAGGATAGAAGTGGGTGTGGAAGCAATGGCATTTTACGATTCAGAGTGTAAAAGTCCCACTGTCATAGTTTGGTTCCTGTGGCTTGTGCCATGAACTGCTTGGAAACTAGGATGCAATTAAAAGCCAAAACAAAAAACAGACATGGGTTTCTCCACTTTATGAGCATTAGAAATGCCTATTCTGCTTCTCAAGCTAGGAAGAGAAGTCTGCTCCTGTGTGCTGCCTTCAAGCAAAGATTCAAGAAAGAAAACAAATGGTAACTTTGCTGCCAGTTTGTTGTTGAGTTGCATTTTAGTCTGCTTCTCCAATTTACCTGCTACTATTTACTTTCTAGAGTCCTCCAGCAGCAACTCCATGAATTCTGTACATATTTCACACCTGACTTCAGTAGGATGGACACACTCGAATATGCCTACTGTATCTTACTCAGAACTGGAACTATTGTTTTCTCAAATGAATGATTTCTTATAATACGATTTAGATATATAGCTGTTAACAAAATGAATATGTTCAGAACCTAGTTTGTCAGACAGTAATAAAAGTAAAACACTTTGGCGATGACTTCACAGTTTTGCTTCATGGTGATAGTGGTGTTTAGCAAAGTAAGTTTTAATATCTAAGAGTGCTTTGAATTTTCATGTATTAAAAATATAAGGTACACACACATACACAGACACACCCTTCACAGAGACAAAGGAAATTCTGCTGTATCTCACATGCTGCATTGTTGAATATGACCTATGCCTTCACATGAGAAAGTAAAGCAGTGAAATATGTAAATATTTCTTAAAGTCAAAAGCATTAACAATTCTGTATATAATAATACTTTGTTATTTATGCATGTGAACAGAGAGTGTTTAGAAAATACTTCCCATTTTTAAAGGGTGAAAGAAAGCAGGAAAATACTGACACATTATTATTTTGATACAGTTTGGGATATAACAGAACCAATTACCTGCTTTTAATTTTTTGAAGGATTAATGCATATAATTTAACAGCCAACAGTGATTTATGCACTGCTGTCAGATTTTAGTCATTTATTTCTATCAAACCACTGCCTGTCCTCACTATTTATAGAGAAAATAAAGGCAATCTATTAGATATCTTATGCTAAATAGATAATATTCTATTATAATTAATTAATAAAATATGCTCTTAAAAAGTATTTCTATTGACTAACCCTAAGTCACTTTTTAAAAAATATATATACTTCCTTTTCATTAAATTTTAGGATGTTTTATCAACATAGGTACATCAAAACAATAATGTCTAGAATAATCTAGTCTGCCCTAAAAAATACATAGATCTTAAACTGATTTTTAAAATTAATGGCACAGGTATCCTTTTTAGCAGAGGGCTATAAATATTATAAATAATGGAAAAGGCACCTTGCTTCTCATATCAGTTAGGGATTATTAAAATGAACTTAATAAAACTATTATGAAGAGATAACAAAATAAATTAATTGTCATTCTTATTTCTATCTAGAACACCACAGCAAACTTCACACAAGTTAATACAGTTTTAAATCCTTCCACAAAAATCTTAACATTTTAAAGAAGATACCAGATTTTTTCCAGATTTATCACTCTCAGCGCATATCTATACCTGAATTCTTTCAAAAGATTACTCAGAAACGCAAATGGTGTGTTCTTTTGTGGACTCACAACTCCATCAGCCTTACTCTTTCTTTCTGAATTTTCTGGGGCTGTGCAATTTTTCATTGTTTTTATGATTTCACATAGCCCAGGACTTTAGGATAAGCCACAGAAAACGTTCCAGACACGTTAAATACAAGGTATTTAATGTAGGGAAATAAGTACCTAAGAAATAGTGGGCAATGCTGGCCAAGTGAAAGTCAAGTGAAGGTTGCAAGTGTGGCTGATGAAAAAGACACACAGAATCACCGTTATCCAGAGGGAGGGAGCCGCCTCTGCTGCTGCGTCTGCAGCCGCAGCCCCTCTGGGCATCCGACTGAGGATGACAGGCGCGGCGATATTGATCCTAGCAGCGGCAACTGCTTCTCAACAGTTTCATGACATTACTTGATAGCCCAAAAGTGCTGCGGGAAAACTCTGGTTTAAAGCTCCAAACAGGTCATCCGTGGAGCCTCACAGGCATTCTGGAGCCCCCGCTCGAAAGGAATCTACAACACGCAATTCCGAGTTTCCATTCTCAGTCCAACTCAAAGGAATCTGAATTACCAAAAAAGATGCATAAATAATATTTTATTTTTAACCATTTTCTAGTCTTATTGAGATAGAATTGACATACAATATTGTGTAAGTTGTCCAATGTATTGACTTGATACACTTACATAGTGTGAAAGAACCAGCTAGCACCTCCATCACCTTACATAATTACCGTGTGAGCGCGCGCTTGCTGAGAACATTTAAGATCTACTCCCTTAGCAACATTAAAAAAATAATAATTAATCTTTTTTTAGAGAGAGGGAAGGGAGGGAGAAAAAGAGGGAGAAAACATCCATATGAAAAAAAAACATCAATCAGTTGCCTCTAGTACACGCCCTGACTGGGGTTGGAACCAGCAACCTAGGCCGGTGCTCTGATCAGGGATGGAACTGGTGACATTTCCCTTTGTGAGACAATGTCCAACCAACTGAGTCACACCAGCCAGGCTCCCCTTAGCAACTTTTAAATATATAATACAATATTATTAACCACAGTCACTATGCTGTACCTTAAATCACCAAAATTTATTCATCTTATATCAAAGTTTATAACCTTTGACCAACATGTCCTCACTCCAATTATTCCTGAATAGCAAATTATTTTAATGGAATACAGTGGTACCTTAGTACTCATTGTTAATTTGTTCTGGAACTCATGACTAGTGCCGAAAACCCACGAGTACCAAGCACCGAACAATGAAGCATTTTCTCTAGCAGGGAGGTACTGTGACTCATACAAGTTCTAGCAAATGGGATGAGTCCGGAACGAGTGCCAAGTGCTGAAACATTTCTTTTTCTCATCCAAATGTGACAAGCACAGGGTTTGATGAGTTCTGAGGCTGACAAGTGCGGAGGTATGATTGTAGCTTATTTGTATGTTACTTTAGAATGATCATAAGAGCATATATGTCATAAAGCCTTTGTAGCTGCAAAACTGCACAGTTTTCTAGCAAGGGTGAGTTTAATTGTGCTTTGAACATGGCACTTATTTTAAACACACCTATTCTCTGTATGTCACTTTGTTCCCATTTATTGTACTCATTTGCCCTGCATATGAACAGAATATTATTTAGTATACTATTGTGAACTATATTTCAATTTTCTTCTATTTTCAGTCTTCCGCTAGTGGATTTTGGGGACAGTGTCACTATGTAGTTCACACACTTACTGCTGTTGGACAAGCACCTGAGAATGGTTACAGTAATGATCACAAGTATACAAACATGAACACCGCTGACTTTCATCCAACATATTCTGTACAGATTTGTCATTCTTGGTCTATGTGTATGTACCATAAATAAGTTCATAGAAGTGGCCACCAACAAACCAAATCGTTGTGATAAGAATGGTGCCATAGTAAATTAGGCAGTGTGGTATAGGCACAAGTATAGAGGGTAACAGAAAGATTAGTGTCCAGAAACAGGCCTACACATATACACTTACCTGATATACAAGCAAGGAGTCAGTGCAATAAAAGGTACTTTTATGGGAAAATGACTAGGTAGTTCTCATGCCAAATGCAAAGAAAAATACCAGATTTATCATAAATAATAAATAAATACAAACATTAAAACAAAAAATAATTAAGGAAAACAAAGAACATCTTTTTTTTGGAAAAGCAATAATTTCTTAAAAAGTTACAGAAATCATTAACCATAAAGAAAAGCAAAAGTTAAATTAGACTGTATAAATAAAAAATTATTTGTATCATTAAAATATATCATTAAAAGCATGAAAAGGCAAGCCTCAGAGTGGGATAAAATATTATCAATCCATACATACAATATTTGTATCCAAAATATATAAATAATGTCAAAAATCAATGATAAAAGGGCATACTAGTAAATAGAAAATTGAATCATATATTTCCCATAAATATATTTGGATGGCAGATAAATATGTGAAAAGTTACTTTGTTAGTCTTTGAGGAAATGTAAATTGATCCCACTAAGCAACTATTGGACTAGAAGAAAAAATATCAAATATTGGCAATGATAACAACCAATGAGTACTTTCATTCATTTCTAGTATTGCTGTAATTTGATATAACCCCTGGGGAAGACATTTGATGGATATTCTTACACTGAGCACATGTCTGTTCTATGACCTAAGACTCCTATTCTACTGCATATTTTCAAAAGAAATGTATAAACAGCTACATCAAAGAAAGATGGACAAGACCATTCCAGGGGTATTATTCTCAATAACTCTGAACTGAAGATTACTAAAATGCCCATCAACTACAAAATAAATACATAAAAATAAAAAGTATTATATATTTACATGTGAGAATAATATATAAAAAATGATAATGAAAGGACTGTAACTAAATAATTCAATACCCACAATATTATCGGTAATATTTTGTTTTTATATATTTTATTAACACTCAAAGCCAAAATGAAGTGTTTGAAGTCAGGCTAGGGATTACATTTGAGTGTGGCGGGCTAGTGCAGGAAGAAGTGCCAGAAGGACCCTGGGTTGTTGTTAAATGCTGTTCCTTAATCCCAATGTTGTTACAAGAATTTGTTCGATTTATAAGGGCAAGGGTTATCAAGAAAGATGTATAAAGGACAATGGACAAAGCCAAAGGGGGATAAGTTTGAGGGTGGTAGGTGGGGGTAGGTGGAGTGGGTGGTGTGGGAGGAAGTGGTGGCAGGAAAATGGAGAAACTGTACTTAAACAATTAAAATTTTGGAAAAAAAACATTAAAAAAAGAATATGTGTCAAGCTATAAACACATAATTTCTTTGATTTTCTGCATTCATATATCAATAAAAATTTTAAAGAGAAATGTAAATGTACATCACTTTTAGTGGAATATCACTGTCATTTCCAGGTAATGGCAGCATCTTTTCCTCCTTATTTCTGATTTCTGTCTGTTTCAGAGCTCTATAGCACTGGCCAGACCCTGATGCCATTGAATGCTTAGCCTGTACTAGAATATAGGATGTGTATAAACTGCTTAGATCACTCAAAATAATTTCCAAGGAATTAAATTCTTCAAGTTTTCAGAGTAGGAGTTGCCAGGGTGGAGTAGTTTCTGACCTACTCTTCCTGTGATTGTCAAAATAAGTATATGGGTATATGGCACTTGTTTCCCTCAAACAATTGCTTTTGTAAAACTATAGAATTAGAAAGCATAGTATCAATGGGTCATTATAGAGCACAATAGATTTTTGAATCATTGAAAGTGAACTATTTCTTACTTAGCATGTTTATTAGATATTGTATGTGTGTGATATGTTTTGATTGCTGTTTTTTAATCCAGCAATGACAAAAAGTGAGTGCTGACATATACTTTCACGTAACTTTTTTTTAATCCTCACCCAAGAGAGAGACATCAACAAGTTGCCATCCACACATGCTCCAACTGGGAATCAAACCCACAGCCTAGGCATATGCCCTGACTGGAGATGGAACCCACACCTTCTTGTGTATGGGAAAATGGCTCCAACCAACTGAGCCACTTGGCCAAAGCTATATATGTTCTTTACTAATACATTTCTAAGGACTGCCCAATGCTTTTTTCTTTTTGAGATCTCCATGGTTTAAATGAGTAATTTGAATTAAATAGAGAAATATGTCTTTATGCTATCTTTTAAAAAGTAATTGCTTCTTTTATTGTATGCTAAGTATCTGTGGTTTTATAGGAGAAGGGCCAATATTTTATTTCTCTATAAGCTAGTAAATACAGCAGATATTCTTCATATTCTTTAGGTTGCCTTTAAATCATATGACCCCTAATATCAGTCGATATGTAAGTGAATAAAAGAGGTTGACATCCAATTAACATGAGCTTTTACAGGTTTAATGAGCAATGGTAAATTTAAATCCCTTCTTTGGCCCTCTTGAAGAAAGTCTAATAACAAATGGAATCAACTAGAGGGAATGCTTCTCCACTGATTCCTAATAAATTCTTCCTAAATTATTTGTTTTCAGACAGGAAGAATTTGCTTTGCAATGAAAGCCATAGGTTATTTAAACATGTCTGTCTGCTGTAAAGTTAATAATAAAATACAAATCCTTATACTATATAAAAAAAATCACAGGGTCTAAGTCAGGGCTTGGTAATTTTTTATAAATTTTGTTTCTAGGCATTCAATTAGCTGCTGTTTCTTGATTCCCCTTTATTATTTTACTGCCAGTATACAGAATGTTCCCTGTTGTCAAGGTAACATTAGAGGTTTTAATAAAATGTACCATTAAAGTTTTAATTAGCAAGTAAAACTTTTGCAATACAAATGCACTGTCTCAAACTATATCCCTGTTAAAAATGTGTTTGAAAATGATAACAGAAAGGATTTTTGCTGGTATAGACTAATATAAATTATTGAAAGTAATTCCATATTGCAATAATTAATTTAGCTTTAATGTGTATAAAATAACCTTTTGAAATGGCAAATTATGCTCATTCCATAGACAAGCAACTCTGAAAATCATCTAGTGCAAGACTGGAGTTTACCTAATTGACTTATTACTTGATATGATTGTGGTCATTTTCTCAGATGCTTTTCTAAGAATTGAGTTTGCATCATTTTTATTATCTCTTCCATTTTTAAAAACACATCTTGCATATATATTGCTGGAAAGTATGGATCATTTCCTGAGAGTTGCTTTCCAAGCATACTTTCTCAACTTCCTTTAAGGTGACATTCTAACTTATTTTTAAAATTGCAAAGAACAAAAAATAACAGTTACCCATGTAAACCTAGTTTATGTTTGTTTAACCTTATAAAAATTGATTTTAATAAATACAGAGCTTTGTGCTTTTCCACCCAAAGAGATCTCATTGAAGTGTACCAGTGTTTCACTTACAGGCACTTTGCAACAATCATATCTAAATTTAGTGCAAACGATGTCTTGCTCATCATCACCCATGTCGTTGCTATTGCATGAGGTAGATGCCCATTCAATGTTTTAATACATGAAAAAAATAAAGTTTCACTGCTCTCTCACAAATAGTTCAAAGTAATAGCATGTGGATTATAGCTCTGAATGAGAAAATAAAACAACAAAGCTTATAGAATAAAATATAGAATACTACCTCTATAAACCTGGAGTAGGAAAAATTTCTAAAAAGTAACCAAAAACAGTAGAAATAAAAGAATATAATTGATTAATTGGGTGTCATTAAATTTAAGAGTTTCTGTTCTTTAAAAGACACATGAAGTAAATAGGTAAAACATGCTAAAAAGGAAGTCTTTCTAGACAGAGGGCTATTGGCGACAGAGATGGAGACAGCGTTGCAGAGAGATTGAGATAAGAAGTCACAGCGCCTGTACAGAATACGCGCAGACTGCGTGTGACAGACAAATAGTCCGATTTATAATGGACAGAATACAAAACAAGAAAAACTCAGTCGTGACAGTTACACAGCTGTCAGTTGATGTGCGTCTCAGTACCCTCAGTCAGCCTCTGGGGTTCTCCTACTGAACATTAACAATTTCGGGTAACACCAATGCCAGACAGAGCTGCTCTGTAACAACACAGGAGTGAGACAAGAGAACAAGTTCCTTCCGACAGAAACAATAAAACAGTGCAAACCACAGCAATGAATGACAGCTGTCTTCTCCGTGTTACCATGAGTACCCACCGGTATTGTACCCACTAGAGGTTTAGCTGCATTTCGTTCTTCCCTTCTCCTGAATTTGGTCCAGGAGAACAAATCACTAAATTGTCCCTGCTTTATAACACCTAATCCAGAGCAAACTCTAGTTCCTTGGACATAAAACAAACTCAACTTTGAATCCTATAATGAACCTCTGCTAACACTGTTTTATTAGGAAGCCTCATGGTTTTTCATCATATATGGTCTTCCTTACTGATGCAAGTAAAAATAACCAAATATCATGCTAAATAGCATTATGTTACAGAAAGCCAAAGTAAAACTTGAATAAGAATACCTAAAATTTACATGTCCAATAAAGCAAGTATATTTTTTAAAAAGTCTGACAATATTAAATGTGGAAGAGGATGTGGCATAGAGGAACCTTCCACATTACTGGCATCAGTGATAAATGGCTTGTTTTACTTCAAGAAGTTTTTAAAGCTAATAACATACAATGCACTGCACACATATCAAGTATACAACTGGACGTTTTGGCATAAACACACAAGTGTGAAACCATCACCAAATTCAAGATATTGAACACATCCGTTGCCCCAAAGCTGGCTCACACTTATTTGTCATCTCTCTCTTTCCTTCCCTGCTCCTCAGACCCCCAACCACCATTATTATGCTTTTAATACTACACCTTCCTGTGAAGTTCCTAATGTTTTATAAAAGTGAAGTCATGCATGTTTCTATTCCAATTTGTGTTAGCATAATTATTTTGAATTTTCATCAGTACTGTTAGATGTATTAATAGTTCAGCTCTGTTTATTGCTGCATGGTATTCCATAGTATGAGCACACTGTAGTTTATTTTTAAACATTCTCCTTCTTATTGGCATTTGGTTTCCAAGTTTGACTGTTACAAATGAAGCTGTTATGAACATTTATGTTGAAGTCTTTGCATGAACATCTGTTAGTATTTTTCTACCCAAGGATAGAATGGTTCAATTATATAGTAGTTGTATATTTAACTTTTTAAAGAAACTCCCAATCCATATGTCCAAGTCCTAGTTGCTCCACATCCATGCAAATATTTGGCATGGTCATTTAATTTCATTTATTCTAAAGGTGTGTAATGATATCACTGTGTATTTAAATTACATTTCCGTAGTGACTAAAGATGTTGAGGATATTTCTCTGTGCTTACCTGCCATCCACATATCTTCTTTGTTCAAAACTTTACACAGCCCAAAAACCCATCAGTGAGAGAATAAAAAATAATTAGCTGCTCATTCATTCAATAAATGTAATTGTCATGCTTTATCTGACATCAAACTTCCCAAAATATGTAGACATTTTTAATTCATTTTTTTCTCCACACTGTACATTAATTTCCCAGGAACTATTTATCTTATAACTGGAAGTTAATACGCTTTAACTATATCCCCTCATTTCACCATCCTTCCCTACACCCCCTGACTCTGGCCACCAGTATGTTCTCTGTATAGGAGTTCATTTTGTTTTGTAAGATTCTACATATAAGTGAGATTATATAGTATTTGTATTTCTCTTATTGATTTATTTCACTTCACATAATGCCCTCAAAGTTTCATACCTGTTATCACAAATGCAGGATTTTCTTTTATGTTATGATTTAATAATATCCCATTTTGTAATTATACAAGGTCTGTCCAGATGGTATCCAACCATGTAATATGAAAAATAGAGACATTTATTGAAGAAGATATAAGAGACAAGAAACATTGTACATAGGACAACAACACCTCAATCCCCTTCAAAGTAGGCACCTTCAGACCTCACACATTTCCAATTGCCATCAGCTGACCCATCTTATTTTCCTGAATCTCATCCATGATCTGAAATCTCTTCCCTTTCAAAGATGATTTTAGTTTTGGGAAAAGCCAGAAGTCACAGGGTACTAAATCTGGGCTGTAGGGAGACTGAGTCACCTGGGTGATTTGATGTTTCACCAAAAAACTCTGCATGAGACACGATGCGTGAGTGGGCATGTTGTTGTGATGAAGCTGCCAATCACCAGTTGCCCATAGCTGTGGCCTTCTAAATCATCCAGAGCTTCGTGGAGGAATGTTCAAGCTTAACGCTAAATTTGATGCAGATTCACTGCTCTACTTGCTCAGTCATTTTGAATGGGACGGGCACACAGTACACATGCTCACTCATGATGCTCTACCACCCCCACTGATTAGTACAGTGAAGTCATTATTGTTCACACATGCACATTCCAGTCCACTCTCCTGGGCTGCCAGGTTACATCGATGTCACATAAACCATTCTTGTTGTATTAATAATGGCTAGACTTTTTCTGGATAGACCAAGTATATATACACACACATTTTCTTTATCCATTCATCTGTCAGTGGACACTCAAGTTGTTCTCATAACTTGGCTATTATAAATAATGGTACCATGAACATAGCAGTGCATATATCTTTATAAAATAGTGATTTTGTTTCCTCAGAACAAACACCCAGAAATGGAAATGCCAAACCATATGGTAGATATATGTTTTTTAATTATTTGAGGAATCTCTATACTCTTTTCCATAGTGTCTGCACCAATGTACATTCCCATCAACAGTGCACAAGGGTTCCCTTTGCTCCACATTCCTGCTAACACTTGTTTCTTTCCTTTTGGTAATAGCCATTCTAACGGATGTGAGGTGATATCGCATTGTGGTTTTGTTTGCATTTCCATGATGATTAGTGATGCTGACTGCCTTTTCATGTACCTGTTGCTATTCTTACATCTTCTTTTGGGGGCAAAAAAGTCTATGCAGATTCTCTTTCAATTAGATGGCATGGTTTTCCAAATTGAGTTGTATGAGTTATTTATGTATTTTAAATGTTAAACCCTCATCAGATATATAATTTATAAAACTTTTCGCCATTCTGCAAGTTGTCTTCCTATTTTGTTGATGGTTTCCTTTGCTGTGCAGAGCTTTTCAGTTTGATGTAGTTCCACTTCCTTATTTTGCTTTTGTGGCCTTTATTTTGGTGTCAAATCCAAAAATGTCATTGTCAAGACTAATGTCAAGGAGCTTACTCAGTATGTTTTCTTTTATAAGATGTGGTTTCAGGTCTTATGTTCAAGTCTTTAGTTCATTTTGAATTGATCTTTGTGTCCGGTGTAAGAGAGAAGTCCAGTATCATTCTCTTGCATGTGGAGGTCCAGTTTTTCCCCTATCATTTATTGAAGAGAATAGATTGTGTCCATTGTGTTTTTCTTGGCTTCTTTGTTATAAATTAATTGAACATATATTCACGAGTTTATTTCTGGGCTTTCTATTACATTCTATCTAAGCACATTTTAAAATTGGTTAGGAGATACCATTTGTGTAATTACCATGTCACATTTTGTATTACTATGAGTAACTTTGTACTTTATGTTTGTATTACTAGCATGTAGATAAAACACATCAAAATAAAAGCTTTAACTTGTAAGCTATTGAAGCATGCTTTTACTTGTTTATAGTTCTTACTTGTCTTATAGCTATTATCCCCAAATAACTGTCACATTCTAGATTACAAAATATAATAATGCACTGCCTATGTGTGATTATTTTAAAAGAGGCAGGGACTAAACATTCAAAAACTAAAAAAAATTGTCAGTGAACTTCTGTGTGGAACATGAAGTTAAATTTAATCACTGCGTAGCATCTTTATGGCTGCTGTGTTTCACATTTGTATCTGCATTTGATGAATATGATACATAGATGCATAAGACAAAGATAAATGCTTTAGGGTATAAGTAAGAATGTAGTCATTCCAAATAGAATAAAAGCTTTATTTTCCATACTCAGACCTTAAGGAACTCTTGTTTATTGATTTCCTTCCTCACATTTCAAAAGTTCAGAGATAAATTATTTATTGTTATGGTCTGAAATCCTTGTATAGCAATTCACACCTATCATTTTTCAGAGTTCTTGCCTTAGAACAGGTGCATAATACCTATCATTCTCTTTCTTATCATTTATTATCCCTTTCCTGCCCTTTCTCCCCCAAACTAATTCACTTATAAGTCAATTCTACAAGTCTTTCTTCTTTTATTTTTATATAATTTTAAAGGCTTGCCCATAGATTTTGCCACAGTTTCTTTCAAAGTGTATGTACCCTATTGTTTCCCTCCTTTGATATATCAATATGTCTTAATTTCTGCATAGAGGGATTGGCTCCATTACATGAAGCTCACTTGCCCTAATGGTTTAGTTTAATTCACATATAAATTATTTTATTTTAGTTATTAAAACAGGCCCTGGTCACTTTCTGTCATTGAAGTGGGGAGGATGTAAGATACTCAGATGCTACGACCTTCCTCTCGTTCTGGTATCCCAGGCCAGTTCATTTTCCTCTTTGTGCCTTTACAAGTTTTCCTTTTGCTTCCTTTTGAATGGTTTTTAGGGCGTATAGTTGTTCTTATCAGGAACAAGCAAGAAGAAAAGGAGTAAAGAATATCTATCTGGATTAAAATGATTTTTGCTGTCTTTTAATTTTCTATTTGGACATATATTTCTTGAATAATTTCCTATGCCATATATACTTTGCTATACATTAAAGGATTTGTAAATTTTTTAAAGAATTTCTAATGTAAAGCAATTGTTATTACAATTTAAAGAAACTCAGTAATAATATATTCCATTCTCCCATGCTCCTAGTGAGAACTATTAAAGTCAGCCAGAGCCAATGGAAGAAAGCTTTCACAGATGAACTTGAAACCTAGTCTTATATAAGCCTTTATGAATGTCACATGATGTTAAAGTGAATAAATAGTTCCAGCTGAGGAAACCATCAGTTGAAATAGATCAGTCCTTGCAACAGCTTGACATAGGTGGGGTATTAAATAGGCTTGGCATGGCCTCGTGTATAGAGCAAGGGGGATGTCCTGCTAATTGAGAGTGAACAGATATTAGCAACAGGTTATGAAAAGCCAGAGGAGCATTTTAAATATCAAAGAAGTATTAATGCCTTAGTACTTCTTAGTATCTTAGGACAAAGCTGCTGAGTACTAGATGATAAATGAATGTGTGCTTCCTTATACACAGCTCTTTTCCAATCCTGCACCGTCTTCATCACCTCGTTCCAGGGTCCCAAGGTATATGCTGCTAGCATTTATGGAGAAGCAGTCTTTTGTGTGGAGACAGTCTTGTTCAGTACGCAATGAATTCCATCTTTAGACACTGCACACAAAATGCCAGCATTTTATACAGTTACTGTGACAATTGAAAAGATTCCTAATACCAGATGTTCCCTGGGAAGATGATATAGCTATGGTTGTGAATGGCTGCGGATAGCCTCCGGCCTGTGGTTGGCCACACAGGGTTCGCCAAAAATCCCTAACACAGCAGAAAGCAGAAGGAAAAACATAGAAATAATGGCCCATCTTTGAAGGCCAAAGAAATGGGAGGGATGCCCAGAGAGATTTTCAGAAACCAGTGATGAGGTATGCCTTCCATATTTTCTATTTCAAACTCAATTTCTAGACGTAATAGGAAGAAATGTGAAACAAAAGAGACTTTTCCCTCCTCTTAAGTTTTAGATTCTTAGAGGAAACTACTCCATAGGTTTCTATCAAACCACATTTTATGAAAATGGGGGCAGAAGTTAGGAGAGAGAATTAATATTTAGTTATCTTAACTTGCCCCAGTTCCTGTGTAGAAAGGGGCCCAGAAATTTCATCATGTCCTTGAGGGGAAATGAAAAAATTAGTGTGAATCTGTCTAGAGAGCTTATGCAGGGAAAATTACTTTCAATTTCAAATGTATTAATAAAGTAAAAAAGCCCTAAAAGTAGGCTTTAAAGTCAAGTAAGGCCCTAAAAGTGGCCTGCCTTGTAGCACATATAATATTTATTAGCTGTTATTACGATCCACATCTACTTTGTGTCAGGCATCTTTGTATGTATATCTGCGCTAAAAAACAGTTTTCAGAGCATCTAAATTGAATCTAAATTAAATGAGTTTAAAGAAGAACTGTCTCCTTCCTTTTAATTATAAAAAATAATTTATATTGCTTTCCCATGTAGCTAACAGGCTAGGTATTTGCCTTCATTTCAATTAAAATCCTAGAGATTTGGTTTGACAGTTAATTAATGGTTATATTCAACATATTAGATACTCTAGCTAATACATACTAATCACTAATTCAGACATATTAATAGGAAAGGCATCACTGATGATCCTTGTTAAGTTTATGGTTGCTGTATCAGTTGGAATTAGGATATCAATGTATTCAATAAGCCCTAAAATAAAAATGATTATACAGTATGGAATGTTAGTATTCTTTCATGTTGAAGTGTGGAGACAGAAATGCTGAAGTGGGTTAATTGGCTCTGTTCCAAGAAATCCTCAAATCCAGGCTCCTTTCAACGTCCCATTAGATCCTTTCTAAGCTGTGGTCTTTATCCGCATGGTCTGATGTGGCCGCATCCACATTCCAGACTGGGAAAGGAAGAGGGACAATGACTTGTGCCAAATACATCTGAAGGAAGGGTCAGGGAAGAAACCACATGAGATCTTATTGGTAAGGACTTTGTCACATGGTCAGACTATTTGAAAGAAGAGGCTGCAAAATGTGTTTTTTATGCTAAGGGACCATGCGCCCAGCCCAAAATGTTCTGACAAGAGAAGCGACAAAGGACATGGAGAAACAATGTCTTTACAAGACTTCACAGACTTTTATTGAAAAAATTGCAAAATGTAAAGAACAAACCTCTAACTTACCAAATATTATGTACTTCCAAATTTTAAGGCATGGATTTAAAATAGTGTTCTTAAAGTTACATATAAAGTATATATTTTTCAGATAATTGCATATTGTTTAATTTGGGTTAAGGAAACTTAGAACTCATAAAATATTTTAAAGCAAATTGTCTCTTGAATTATCTTATTCTGGGTGGATAAATTGTAAATTGGGGCTCATGGGATGGTAATTTTATATATTAGCTGGAAAAGTCAACCCTTATGTATGTACAAGTTCACTGAACTAAGAGAAAACTTTACAGGCCCAATATGTTTTGTATAAAGGTATGAAATAAAGTAAATAAGATTGCTAGTAAATTTAACACATGGGAATCAGTCAGTGTCTGCTCTTAGCAAAATCATGAGCTGGAGATCTTTATATAAGAAATGATTTTTGTGCGCATGTAGAATCTGAATCAAATAACTTTGTCATCTATGGCAGGCACACAAACACTTCAGCTTAATCACCTTTAAGTGCTGAAATAAAGTTATATTTTTACTTATGGCAAAAAAAATTGTCTCTCTAAAGATAATGGTTATGAAACAGTTTCCAAGAGAAGTTATGAATTATTCCATCACCAGTGGGTCAATATTCTTGGCTTGATATTGGGGCTGGGGAACTGGCAGATTCATTTCTTAACATTTCATCTGGATAAACTGAGGATTTTGGGTAAAATATAAAGATATTGAAATGTGAAAATGCTATCAATAAAAGCTGAGAAATTTTATAGTAGGTATAACACTCTTAGATAATTATTTGCTTCGAAGTTCCAGGAAGATTCCCTCCGGAAATCTGAACCTATAAAAACAATTGACTGAGAAACTGCATTTTGGGGCGATTATAGCTGTTAAGTCAAATATACATTATGTACAATGGGGATATTATGGCAGGTAATATAACACGCAAATTGGTCACTCAAAACATAAGTGAGATTAATTGCTCAGTAAAGAAGTTTCTCAACCATTTGAGAGACCAAAATCACCAAGATGCAAATAGACTATAGCTACAAAACATGCATCCAGGAAAGATGAACATTTTGAGTGACTATATAATTTGACATGAAAAAGTTTTACACTAATGTATGAACAATAATAAAGAGCTCTCAGGCCCAGGTCATTTTTTTTTAATTTTGTAAATGAGTAGTATCTAAAAGAGAGGTATTTGGAAGGCTGGTACAACACAGACTTTAGCAGCAGTAACACATTCCTTTTAATCACCTGCATGTAAAAGAGTAAAAGGAAAGACATGGTCTGGGAAAAGTGCTATGGTCACGCTGTCGTTAATGGTCAGGGAAATCCACTTTCCTTCTCCTCCCCACTGTAAATATTTTCATTCTGGTATTGGAAGAGTGTATGCATTATACAGCTAGATTGAAGTTTGAACTTTAGCCATGTATCAGCTATATGGAATCTAGCAGGTGTATTATTTAGCATTCAATCAGGAAGTAAAACTACTCTAAGTGACAGTGAATAAGAAATGTATTAGTGACATTAGATCTTACACAATTATGGGAGCTGATAAGGGCTTGCCAGAGCTGAAGGCAGACACCCTGCTCCAGGGGCTCGAGCTGCTACGAGTCTGACCCTGTGGTTACAGAGTGAGCCAACAGAGCCACGAAAACATGTGTGAGCCGCATAGCACCTGACATTCGACACTGGACTTCACAGGGTAGCAGCTGTTGCTTTGGTATCACTTTCCAAATTTCGCTCTCATTTATTTCTTCGGTGGCCAAACCTAACCGAGAACCACCCAGGGAAGGGAGTGCTGGAAAAGGCAGTTTCGGCTTAGCCAAGTTCAAACGGTACAAAACCACTCCAGCGTTATATTACCTGCGCCCCCATTTGTATTTTCTAAAACGGAGGAAATAATATTTTCCTGACTTAATGTGAGTTAAAAATATGTAAATTGAAAAGTGTGCTAGCTCTCCTCTTGCTCTGTCAGAACTACCATACCTGTGAGAAGCACTTTGTCAGAGAAAGCACAGCTACAAAGACCAGGAGAAGTGAGGTCCCCCTGCTGCTCCTCTCAGAGGTAGACGCATTTGTAAGTCTGATTTGGAGAAAGAGCCACACGGAGACGTGCAGAACTGGCCCTTTAATCTTCTAGGGCTGTGCTGTCAAAGCAAATACCCAGAGAAATAGCACCAGGAAAGATGGGTAAAGTCAAAACCACAGATTTCTGAGTCAGAAAGATGCGTAAGGAGACTCTGCTTCTTGTTTAAAATGCGACACCTTATGTATTACATTGATAATGATGTTAATCAATAATAATTATTGTTACCTACAGGGCTTTACTGAGGGCTAATGAGATTCTTTGAGCACCTAGCACAATGCTATGCACATGGTGTGCTTTTCACAACCAATTTCTCTTTCCCTTTTCCATCCCCACGCGCCAAACAGCTGTTGCTGGACCTGCATAGACTCCACTGCCATTAATTGCATGGCTGTTAGAGATGGCATGCTGATGGCGTTGAATTCAAAATAACCTCCTAACAAACAAACTTTGAGAGGTTAAAAGTAAAGTAGATGTCAGCTTACATTTAAAGGTTACAAAAAGCATGGGAGGAAATAGAATAGACTACCTCAAAAGATGCAAATAAGCTTAGTTTAAAAATCAGAAAAGAGAAGACATTTGTAGGTCAAATAATTCCCTTTTGTGACAGCAAGAAATGGTTTCAGTCTTTTAGATAATTCATTTATCTCCACGTCAGGCTTCCATTTGTAATGTTATAATTAGAATTGGAATTCCTCCTTCTTCTTTCGAAATGGGGAGCAAGAAAATGATTTTACAACAAGCTATCAAGGTATTAGAGGTGAGCAATAAAAGCAATATAACAGATAAGGCCTGATGGAATATTACAAAATCATTTTTGAACAGAAAACTAATTATTTTAGCTGGTATTCATAAAGATTTAGACAAAATAGATAGTATATCTCTTAAGTACAAGAAGTGAAATTTTGTGCTAAGAGACCATTAACTGGAACGAGCCTTAAATACTTGCCTGTAAAGTAATGAATTGAGGAGCAGATAAATGCTGCAGAAAATTTCTTTTAAAAACATATTTTATATCCCAAGAAAGATAAATGAAAACTTATAGAATAGGTTTGGCATATCAAAGAATTAATAATTTCTATCAGCTTAAGAGGATTTAAAATTATTTAAATAATTTCTATAGCCAGAGCTGGTAAAGTCAGGTCAAAGGGAAATTAATTTTATGCTGTTCCTTAAATCATCTTATCTCAATGTGCCCCCCAAGAGGACTTGGCACACCTTTTTGTATCAGGGGCCCAGCTGATCTCTTGTACCATAACTTGATTTTTTTCTGCTTATTTTTAATTTTAAAAAAAGTTTTGACACTATAGCTTGCTTTTAAGCCACAACTTAGGATCAGTGTTTAAACTACATTGTGTTTTTAATTTAAAGTTTAAAAATTTTGCCCTGGCTAGTATGGCTCAGTGGATTGAGCACGGGTCTGCCTGTAAATCAAAGGGTCGCTGGTTTGATTCCCAGTCAGAGCACATGCCGGGTTATAGGTCAGGTCCTCAGTTGGGGGTGTGCAAAAGGCAACTACACATTGATGTTTCTCTCCCTCTCTTTGTCTCTCCCTTTCATCTAAAAATAAATAAATAAAATCTTTTTTTTAAATTTTAAGGTTTAAAATTTTTACTTACTGTTATATTTACATTATGATTCATTTCATTTGTTGAATAGTTTCACTCTCTGCTGTCTGTTGAAGGTTTATTTATTTATTTGCTTCTTTGCATGTAGGTTTTCTATGATTAAGTACATTGTGTCATATGGTTTAATGCTTGGTGTTTGGAAAGTACTCTGCCCCTTTCACGTTGTGATACCTGGGGTGAGTTATTTAACTTTCCTCAGCCTCAGTCTTCTCACCCATAAAATGGGGATTACCTGGCAGAATTGTTGTGAAGCTTAAGCAATATAATGTACATAAGAACATATAGCACAATGCTTGGTGTATATTGAATTGTGATAGTTATTGTTATTTCCAGATTTCATGAAATTTCAACAACACAGACACTGTCTGACATCCTGACTTATGAAATCAACTCTGATTAAAGATCCTTTTTTCAAGGTACTGGGTTCATCTGCATCTTTTTCAACAGAGTAGTAGGGGACTATGCTTTATATCCTCATCACAACTCTCTCCCTTATTACGCTTAGCCTAGTAAATAAGTGTGCCTTGAACATGTCTTGCCTCCAACTATGTTCAAGTCTCAGCATGACCTGATTGGGTATGATTGTCTCTGCTAAGAGGGGAAAAGGAAGGTTACTTACTAAAAGAGGTACAGGAACAGAGAAAGCACAACCAAAACTATATATGGAGAGTGTTAGAACAGTGGGTCATAAGTAGAATGTTAGGCTGGATAAGAGAGACTTAATTTATACCCTGGCAAGGTCCTCTGGAGCTTGGGAAATAACAATGGCATGTAAAAAATAACATGGAGATATCATCACTGGCTTGTCAGAGTGCTTAGAAATGAATTATATGGCACACAGAAGTGAGTATAATAGAACAGATCTATTATAAGATCTAAGAATCCACTAGATGACCTTGTGCCTTAGCTTAAGTGAAGGGGATGGAAAGGGTTCAGAGACTCTCCTATTATTCAGATAATAAGGTATGAAAGGGCAATCCAGAGTGAAAGTTACCATAGATTATACCATTTAAGACAAGGAAGCTGAGTTTTCTACTCTTCCCACTCATCAGCTATTGGCTAAGAGTGCAGCCTGAAGTGATGTGAATTCCCAGGTACTTCTAGTTTTCTGTAAATATGGACAAGCTCTAACAGTTTGAGGATTGTCCTTTAACGAAGAGATGCAGGTGCAGGCCTTTGGAAGCAAAAGCTCTCTGAAACTTAGAAGTATACAGAAATTATGGAAGGACTTTGAGGAGATCTGGGCAGAGCTATGATTGTTTACCATAATTTTCAGATATTAATGAATAAAAAAACATTGGCAAATGTCTATCCTGTAGCTTCTATTATACAATTCAATAACCTTTAGCACTTTCTTAATTCTGTAATTAAAACTTGGGAGATAGCACAATGTAAACAATATAACTTCTAATTTATAAAAACTAGGCTCTGGATCCAAATTTGCCTCGTAAAAAGCTTTGGACCTTGGGAAAGCCATTTTATCTTTGATTATTTTTTGATTATCTGTTCAATAGGAATATGAATACTTACGTTGTTCAGTTATTTATTAATACTATAAGACATAATACTTCTAAATGAATTTGCATTTACAGAACCAAAACAGTATATTGAATGAGTGAAGATAGTCACATAGGGAATTGCCTCCTTGAAAACACTAGAGAATTATTGTGACATATACATAATATCTAGTAAGATATTATGATAAATCATTCTAGGCCAATAACCTGATCATTGATCGCAGTGTGGAGTAATTCTTATGAGAGTATAATAGTAAGCACCCAATAAAAGCTTTTTCATTAACATAGCAGTTAGCAGTAACCATCCTTAGGGTTAATGAATGAGCCAACTTAACGCCTTCTACTGAATACTCTGAATCATATTTCCTCCTAAGGTTCCTTGCTATGCAACTTGTGACCAATGAACAACTCCAGAGGGATGTTAATGCATTAGCGAATAATTGTTGAGTGACCAAAATGAGCAAGGGAATATTTGTGCATTAGATAAATTTATAGCTGGTACATTTTGATGGCTGAGTTACTATGATCAGCCAAGTTTGTTTAATGGGCACACTCTCATCACATACCACATGGTTTTGTTCTCATCTTTGCTTCATTGAACAGCTTGATCAGTGATCTGGGTGAAAATATAATAAATGTGTTTATTAAATTTACCAAGAGCTCATACTATGTGATGACAAGATGAATACTCAAACAGAAGCTAGGTATTATAAGAATTATTTAGAATGAATGCTCAATTTCTTTCCATCTCTCCAGTTACATTATTCAGTGTATCTGTTTATTATTTCAGTAGCTTTATTCTAGAGCCTCCCCATCTCTAATAACCTTTTATAAATACATATTTCTGTCTTTTGTTCTTTTCTAAGACTTTTTATTTTTTCTTTTCATCTAACACTACTGTCTCTTCCTTCAGGATTTTAGATGGACAAGTTATATTTATCTAATGGTAAGTCTTATTTATCTAGTGAATATTAGAGATGAGCAGTAATTAAATACACTTCATATGAATTCACAGATAAGCCATTCTCTGTGCAAATTTTATGTGAGTTCTCCAAGGAGAGAGAAGGTGTAGTTTATCTCTAGGTCAGCAACACCTAGAATAATATTAAAAACAACAAACACATTAAGCACTTATTATCTGTGTGTTAACTCATTACACTTCACAACTCCATAAAGTATGTGCCATTATCAGCTACACTGCACAGATGAGGAGATTGAGTGAGCATTTAATAACAGTTTGTTTAAATCATTATATAATCTTATGCCATTAGAGAAACCTTATCTATATGCATGAGTATAATAAAAATATTTTTATGACTTAATTTGAAAGCAACTGGGAATTGCTTCTCACTAGTCTATAACTGCCATGATTTGACAATATATCCCTATGATGCTCATCCAGCCAGATTCATCTTTAAGAAGAAAGTTCTCAATAGCTTATATAATTATGGGTCATAATTTACTAATGGGACTTAGTTAATGGCAAATGAAATTATGAAATTATATCAATATATGTGCATCAAAAAGAAGAGAAGGTGGATTTGATAAAGGGTAAAAAGGCATGCTTTTCAGGGACACCTCTGTTTATTACATAGAAAGAAAATTGAATTTTGTGACCTATAGAAAAATCTTCCTTTTTAATAAAAGGAAAAGAATAGAGACTTCTACCAGCTTCCTAGTATTTTTAGAACAGTACTGACTAAGACTCCCTGGGAATTTCAAGTTGGATAACTGATGTTCACAAAGACATGTCTATCTCTTGCTGGAAGTGTTACAGTTATTACATATTCCACTGCTGCTTTAGCCTGAAAAGGAATTGACAGTTTCCATGGAGTCTTAGCCAGATGTCTCAGACATTAGTCATTCAAGTCAAATACCTACATTTATAAGGCTTCCACCTACATCTTCATTATTAATACAGAAGTTCATTTTTATTTGATTATTAGTAAGTAGAGTTGACAGACCATCTAGGAAAAGTGAAATTTGTACATTTATCTGAATAGCTAAGCAAAACAAATACTTTGAAAAATAAAAGAACAGTTGTGTATGATTTTTCTATGTCTTTGATATTCTGTACTATGCCCATTATTCCTTCCAAATTTTGTAGTTGGTAGTTTACTGCAGGAAATAGCTTTCCCTTATTTTGCATTTATACTCTATAATTCATTCATTTATTGTCCTACGGACTCATGAGTTCTTATTTCATCTAATGTATTTGTCTAAATGTATTTGTTAATGCTCAAATTGTCTAAATTTTTTTCATTAGGAGTTACTTCTAACTGGCTTCTGTATGTTTTTGATACTTTCCCACAATTCTTTGAGCATTGTTTGCTTTGGAAACAAGAAGAGGCTCAAGCTTCTTGTTACAGCTCTGGAATCATCCATTTCTCCAGAATTCCAGTGTGTGTGTATGTGTGTACACATATACTCACATGTACATAAACATGTAAAAAACATGACTATCACCTTAATTATCTGTGTAAAAGTCTGTATCTGCATATGTGTGAATTTATATGTTTATGTATATGCCCATGTTTATGAATTCCTTCTCCACAGCGAGAAACCTGTCATCTCAACATGTGCATCTATTTTCACAATCAGTGTACTTACTTGTTTAATATAACCAATATCTTGATCATGCCAGAATGGCAGCCATGTCCACCCACTCTAGCTGCATCCCATCCCACTGTCTTACTCCGGCTCCCTGCCAGTGCCGTCACAGCCTCCCACGCACCCTTCCACCCGCCAGATGTCCTTGGTCAGCCAACATGATGCTGACATCTCTGAGCCAGAAGAGGAAAGACCAAGTATATTTCTACAACAAAGTGAAACAGGTAAGATTACATAAGCATTTAGATGTCATCCTGTTCTACATGTATTTTTAAAGGAAAGAAGAGTATTTAATGATAAATTAAATGTATGTTAAAAGAGAGTATTCAAGGATGACTCAGAGATTTTGACCTGAGTAAGTGAATGATTAAATTGTCATTGCTTGATATAAGGAATAACATGGGAGAAAAATCTTGGGGGTGGGTTAGAAATTAAAAGTTCCTCTTCATGCATATTGATAATAAGATGTCTATTAAATATTCAAATAGAATAACAGAGTGGGCAGTTAGATAAGTCAGCCGAGACTCTAGGGAAGAGGCGAGGGAAAAAAGATTCAACTGCGTACAGATATTTAACATGATTTCACAGAGGGATAAATTGAACACAGACAGAAAAGAAATATATACTGCCAAATACTAGTGAAAGTAAAGTGAGAATTGAGAATTATATTTCAGATTACATCTCTAATCTGCTTTTGTGGTTAAGATGAAAGCTTAGTTAAGTGGTAACAAGACAAAAGAGAATGTGAGGAATCCAAGGCAGCAAGTCTAAACAAGTCTGCGGTATTTTACTGTAATACAGAGCAGAAAAGGGATATGAGCTGTAAGTAGCATGGGTTTCTTTTTGGTGAGAATGAGCACTGCCCCAGCATATTTGTATACTGATGAGCCAGTATACCCACTCAGAGGTGGAAAACTGATGAAACTAGAAAAGATAATGTGGAATTAAGTCCTTTCATAGAGTATGACATGGAGCTTAGTTTTATGTTGGAATAGGGAAGTACATCTATTTTAAAAAGCAGCCAGACAGAGTACTCATATCTAAATGTAGGTAAGTTGTTATAAGTACAATGATGAAATTCTCTTGTTAATTTTTTTTCAGTTTTCTTAGAGGCAAAGATCAGCTGAGGAGGAGGAAGGGAAATGTGTTGAATATTAATAGGGAGATGAGAAAGTTAAAATAACTTTCTATGACAGTGGGTAAGTGAACAATCTCTGAAAAAAAAAATAACTATTTTAGGATAGAACTGAGGGTACCATTGAAGCTGTGGGGATGAATTTAAAGTAAACAGGGCAATGAATAAACAAGAAAGGGTTTGGGCGCATAAATTGCCTAGAAAGAATGTGTGGGGAATGAAAATGTGTTCAAGACAATGATTTTAATGTGTGAACTCTAAACCAGGTCAAAAGGGACATTGACTATCAATAGTATCTATCAGACCATAAAAGTTTCCTTAGACTAGAGTTCCCAATTGCAGGAATATGAGTTCTAGAAAATTGTGCTGAAAAGGTAGTAGGACCTGGTGAGTGGAATTATTTTAAATTTAGACTTCAAGGTGGTGCAGTCACTGGTAATATCCAGATATGGCTAGGATTGCAGAGCAGTGATGGGGGGGCACCGGGAGCAAGCTCCTTGGACAGGATGAGGTTAAATGAACGTGATGGTGAACTATGTTGTGTTCTGAGACAGGCAAGAATGATGACTGAGAGCCGAAGTTGATTTTTCCTTATTGAAATACAGGTTCTTCAAACACAGCTCCCTGATGATTCCCTAATTCTTCAGAGGGCTCATTCAAATTTAATAGACATTCTGTCTGATAGTATGAAGATTCCAGGGCTGATAACTTTTATATAAACAGAATGAAGACTGGCCTTGTCAACACTCAAGAATATTTCATCATGCCCTGACTCAGTGGCTGAATTGGTTGGAACATCATCCCATACACCAAAAAGTTGCAGGTTTGATCCCTGCTCAGGGCACATACCTAGGTTGCAGGTTCGATCCCTGCTGGGGGCATGTATGGAAGGCAACCAATCAATGTTTCTCTCTCACATCAATGTCTCCTTCTCTCTCTCTCTCTCTCTGCAATGCGTCCTTTCTCTCTCTCTAAAATCAATAAACACATCCTTAGGTGAGAATTTTTTTAAAAAAGAATATTTCATCACCAAGAAAGAGATTCCTTAACATGTTCTACATACCTATATACACATTTGTGATTTTTTAGTTATTACTCTATTTATAGTACATGTGTACATGCCTAACATAGAGGGTTTATGCGAATACTAAAATCACCAGGGATTTTGAACCCATCACTATTCCACTATGATTTTAATATTCATCTTAGTGGAAAAGGAAATGGATCTAGAAGCTAAAATGAAAAGCAATAACTGAGTGCAATTAATAAGTACAATAAGAAGATGCAATGGATGGTAATATTTTTGCCTGTATTTTGAAGGAGCTGAGAAATGATGGTGGCAATAAGGACCTAGGAGCAGAAAGGCAAAGGACAGAAAAAGCAGCCCTGAGTTGGCAGTCCTGTGGGGAGAGCAATGCTCTCAGGATGAAAGAACCAGGGCAGCTCAAACAGGGAGAAGAGTTTCAAAGAAGTGGCCATTTTGCTGATAACAGACTGTTAATTCCTATGAAGGAATTTGGGGTGACTAGGGAAACATGGGAGATTGGATCAAATTAGGGGGTTTAGAAAGACTTATGGGAATTTGGGTACAGATGCTGAGTAATAAGCTTTAGGGTGGGCCATCCATTTCATGATTAAAGATGTAAATTATGAGATATTAGAACTGATAGTCTCCTGTGTGGAAGAGGAAAATCAGGTCTAATTACATCCTTCTACTTAGGATTAGTCTGTTAGGCAGTGGTTCTGGTGACATGAGGAGTGTCAGGGTGGGTTGAGGGTTTCATTCTGAACAATAAGGGGTTTGTAGGTGTTCTTTCCATTCCTGCCAAAGGCAGCATTGAGGCTGAATGAAGGCTTGTCTTGTCAGGAGTACTGTTCTAGGACTATAAGTGTGCTTCATTCATGGCTTAGAAAACCACCAGACCTGATGTTTCTATATTTAATCTTGAGTAGCTGTATGTTTAAGGCCATGCCAACCTTCAATTAAAAGGAACAGTTTTCAATGATAATTTTTTTGATCATAGTCAAAATGGCTATAACACCAAAGAACAACAAAGTGGAGAAAAGGGAGCCCTGGAGCACTGTTGGTGGGAATGTAGTTTAGTGCAGCCACTGTGGTAAAATGCTCTACAGAAATCACTTCCATTTATTCGAATGCTTCATGCTATTTCAACGTTACACAAATATTGTCAGTTTATCAAATTTATGAAATATAGCTGAGATGTATATGAAGAAAATGTGCTTTAGAATACTATGGCTCTAAAATTTAATGAATTTGATTGATATCTGGAAATTATAGTTTTCAGTTCTCCCTATCTAATTTTTACATGTACACGAACAGGCTGAACATCTACTGTTTCAAAGAAAAGCAGTTATATTCTTTGTATGGTCCTTCCCCAGGTGGGTTTTCACCAAACAACTAAAAGATGTGAAGATACCCTCACTGGGACATACAGGGGAATGACTTCTATGCATGTTTTCAGGGGACGATAATCAAATGTTGCATCGATCTAAGCCTGGAGCCATCTATGTGGTATTTGATACCAGTTAATATTTTGTTATATCTTCCATTTAAAAGATAAATCATGGAAACAAGGACATTAATTTTGTTTACATTTACATATTTTGTTTTTCAACTTTTCCAATTTTTTTATTGCAAGAGAGTAATAACACAGTTTAGCACCAATATTGAATTTAGTTTATTTTGAAATTTAAGATGAGAAGCCAAAATTTCAATAAAAATATTATGTCATGATGTGTAAAATATATGCAGCCAATGTGGAATTACATATTTGTTATGCAAAAGTTCTAATATAGCTGTCTCTGCCATGAGGCCATTACCTCCAAGTCACTGTTATCACTTAGAGTCATGAGACTAAGGACAAAATATTTAAAATTATTAACTACTTTAGATCATGCATGGAGTTCGTCACATTTGACACACTGTCTTGGCCTTCTGCAAAGCACATTAAATAGAAGTGATTCCATGACTGAATAACTTAAGCTAAGTTTCTACCTTTGCCATTTTTACTACTTTGATTATAATAGTAGAACATAATTATTTTCTGTAATTCAAATAATTTACTTAAATATACAGATCTTATTTTTGGCTATAATGAATTATTACTTAAATTCATTTAGTATTTCAGGGTTTCATTATCCTTATTCCTTCCATCTCTGTTGCAGAAAATGAATTTTACTAAAAGCCACGAGCCTATAAAATGTAGCTGTTCTTTTTGTTACTCAAATTTTTTTGCCTTCTTTAAATTTTCTTCAAGTAATGCAAATGATGAGTTGAGAAGCTGGAATGTGGATTTATGGTGCAGAGTTATTTTTTTAATTGGAAAAAAACAAATTGTCCATTATTATTTAAAAATAACCTGATAACTACGTGACACATTAGCCAACAGGCAAAAAGAGTGCAAGTGATATTAGCTGTATTTCTGTCAATTATTTCCGTTTTTCCAGAAATAAAGTAATGCAAAGAAACACTATATTTTTTGGTACATACAAGATAAAATGATTGCGTAATATCATGAATCATATATGAAATCCAGATAAATGCCTTGATGTGAAAACTGTATGACTCACTTATTGTACTGTGAAGAAGTAAGATAACATCTACTTATACAAACCATTTCTGATCAGTTGCATGTGAAAAAGGAAAGCAATGTGCAACAGTCTAGGGGGAAACGGTGGGCCACTTAGGCCATGGAATGAGATTCAAGCTCGGTGTGTCTCATGAAACATGGAGACTCCAATTGGCATCTGGGTTACTGCTAGTTTCCTAAATGTTTTATGTAATGCCTTCCTCTTTCTATAAATGTTTAGTGTTGTGATGGCAGGAACTGTGCCTGATTTGTTCATACCAGTATGTTCAATGCCTTTTACTTTTTTAAACCAATGATAGATGTTTAACAAATAGGTGAGGACCACTGGTTGAGGAAAAGATAAGGAGGGCTAGTTGTAGAATAAGGACCGCCCAGAGATGGTAGCTAATGCTTAAAAAAAAATACTTCCTGGGTATTTCCAAGTAAAACCTTTATAAATGTGTTAAGAATATTACAAAGGAAATTATTGAATTGCAGTGATAAAGTTTGATTCCTAGGTTTCCCAAAACAAAATGTGTACAAAATACGTAAGAAATTATGTAAGATAATCTGTAAGGACTAGAAACATTTTTTTTTCTATTTTGGATCTCTGAATAAAAGAGGAAAACTCAGCAGACGGACTATAATCAGACTTAATAAATGAAGAGAGACATTTTGGGGAAAAAAATTAAAACACCAGAATTGGAAAGATTATAAAAGTATGATTGATCCCTGGAGTGGTATGTCTTTTGGAAAAAACTCTACTGAAGGATCTATAAATCCTCCAACAACTCTAAAATGCTGACTATAACAAAGAGATCACCTTTTAAATGTAAGAATGTAATAATAAAGCCTCAATTTCTTTTTAAGTCATAGACATGTTTTCCCAATTTATCCTACCTGAAAACAAATCATCTGTGGCAGAAAAGTGAAGAACTCTGTCTAGCTCAAGATTAATAGAAAACGTCCTAATTAACAGTATTTGTATTCCTCATTTGTGGTCTCTCTTCTGAACACCACCTAAAGTATCCTGTGTGATCTTATTTTAAAAAGTATTCTTAGTAGAGATGCTTGGGTACTAGGGTGAAACAGATATATTGCTTCTATAAGTTGCTTCTATTTCCTCTAGGCGTCTCATGCACTGTCAAGTTCTGCCATTTCTCTTTCAATTTCTTCATCTCTGGGGACTTCATTATATGGGCTCTGTTGATGACCCTTTCCCCTGTCTTGCCCACTGAGGCCTCTTGAGACATTTCTAGGTACACCCCTTTGCATTATCTCTTTTTAAATTTGCCAAGGTCGCGTCTTCGACACAGTCATCTCAAACTTCTGTGCTTTGCTCTTTCTGACAGTGTTATCAGCGTTTGCTCTTTCATCACATTTGACCTAGTTCTCTCAAGCTGGTAGCCTGTCGTATTCTCCTTCTGTTTTCCATCCCTGATTTATTCCATTCCTTGACATTTCAAAATGTGAACTTTGCTGTCCAAACAATCGGTGGGGTTGACATATGATGCAAATATAGGGTTTCTTTTCAGCGCATATGGGTGCATTCTTTTTTTCTGGTTTCTGACTTCTTCCACTCCAACATGGCATCTCTGCAGGCTGCACATCCTCTACTGCCCTGTCCACCTAAAACTGTAATAAACTTAAAACTAACATTTTACAAGTAATATGGAACTAGAATTTCTTGAGATATCCATAAAAATATCAAAATGCATTTGGTATTGCTCAATACGTCTTAGAAAAATATATTTCTCTAGTGTTATTTAGTGATTTGGAAGTACAAACATGCTGCTTTCATTACATACACTGACACATATACATATGCATATATATATGCATATAAATGCATATGTGCACACACATTAATACATGTAGAAGGATTGATAGATTATGATCCTATGTGCTTTTTAAAAAATGTTTAAATAGGGCACTTAATTATAGATGTGGCTGTGTGGCATTTTAATCAACCATTCTAAAGCAGAATTACAAATTGAGGCTTGGCACTGTTCAAGACATAGAAATTTGCACATTAAGATATTATAATTTGCCAACTCTTACAATCAAAGTGTGACCAAAATGAGTTAAAATACAGGAAATAGTATTAGTCTTATCTTTTGTTATTTAATATATTTCATTTACAATTATGATAATTAATGAAAAATTATAAATAATTTGGGACTTTTTACAATTAACACAAAATCTCTTCTAATATATATTTAATGTTAAGGAAATTAAAGGCAGTGGGTGAAATTGATTAGAGTCATATTTTCTATATTTTACTGTAATTCATGTATGTAAAAATGACAACATTCACAATTTTTTAAAAAATGCATTATGAATATTAATTTTGGTTAATCCTTTTAGAATGCAAGTATACCAATGTAAGTCTAGGTAGTCTAGGTAACATATATATGAGCAGTCTGCCCAGCACTTGAATTTCAATATGTTGAATCCAATATTTTTTAAACTTAAATAATACTTGGTGTATTTATAAATGTTTGATGTAGAAATACTGCTTTGATGCTCTTTAATCTACTGAAATATAAAAGTATATTGCTGTTGCTGTGTGTAAAGAGTGAGTATGCCAAAAGAAAGTTAACAAATGTGATTGTCTGGTGTGCGGAATTGAGGTGAGAGTATTGTATGCAATTTGCATTTGTTCTACTCTGTGTAGTATAATGGAATGAACTGATTTGGAAGTACAAGTTTTCTTCAGTAATACAAAAAATAAAAAAACCTCAACCATTTGAATTTTAACTATATAACATTTTTTAATTTATTTTTAAAATTGGAAAATTTAGTAAAAGGCAAGACAAATACCACATTGTGTATTATAGACTAAGATACATCTTTAAATGATGTTCCAAAAACTAACAAGGAGTTGACTCCCAGGCAGAGAGTTTAACTTCACAGCCAAGGACAGTAAGGACACATAACTCTTTGTAGTGAACTGTGTATACCCCGGTAACAATCTATTACTGTCAATGTGAGATTGAGCCAATACCAGACAATGTTTGGGTAACCATCTTTCACTTCTAAAGCTATCCTTCTGTTGATTTGAGCCACATCAAAGATTACAATAGAAATTGAAACACTCATAAGTAATCTTTCTTTAGACAGGAATATGTGAACTGTGCTTCTTGGACTATTTAATGTCAAAATTCAGTACAATGATTCTCTTGTATTGTTTGATTATATCCAAATATATACTGCTGAGGGGGCCAACCACTTACTATCAGACTGGCTTTGTTCTGGCATATTCAAAACAAAAGCCATGGAAATAGAGTGATAAATGTAAAGTTCCTTCTAGTAGCAAAACTTAGTTCAACATCAGCAGTTTTGTTTTTAAAAGGGTTGTAACCTCATTGCTATAGGCTGAGGCAACCAAATGACGAGAGAAATGTGACTGGTAGTTTGAAATAAAGAACAGTATGTTTCCATTAATGTCATCTGTGGGTTCTGAGACTTTAAACAAAATGATGTATAATGAAGCTAATTTTACTATAGGATAATTTACATTAAAGTTTTTAAAATACTATGGTAATGAAGGATATTAAAAATTTTGAAGTGTCTTGCCTTAGTGATCCTCTATTGGCTTCAGAGGACCAAAAGAGATTCTGTAATACCCACAGGTTTTCTGATTATGTAGGGCCAGGGGTATCTGAATGATTGGGAACTGGTAGAAACCTCCAGGAGGGAGGCCCTCGAACCGCTCTGACTCCAGCAAGCTCCCATTTCCGGAGGAATTGTCACAGGAGGTGCCACAATTAGAGATATGAACCATGAATGGACGTTGAGTCCCTTTACATCTCCATTTAATGGGTCTGCTTGTCACATCCCAAAAGTAAATGTGTCACAGACAGTGACCATTACTTTGTGAAATCTTAATTAGTATGGTATGCGATTGTAGCTGTATTTCAGGAACAGTTACAACTTAATAAATGACTGCCAGCCTCCCTAGTATTTTCCCCATGTACCAACCAGAAACAATAAGGGAAAGCCAAGTATGCAAATATGCTCCCCAAACCAATCACATATGATGCTCTTCTTCTACTAAAGTATAGCTGGTGATTTCCTTTTTTTTTTCAGTATAATGCTTTTTCATTCTCCTCTCTGCTTGCGAGTCTCTTTTGGTCTGACTCTTGCTATACGCAGCAAATTTTGAATTAGATTTATTTAGTCTTATTCAGATGGTCTTTGCTTATTTTCACAGTTTTCCCAGAAGTTTCAGGAGGACAAGGTGTGCACTTCTCACAGCTGCGGACTCCAGCTTTCAACCAGGAATGGTACCCAGGGAGGCCCCTCGTGTCTTGCTGCTCACGTGTTGGTGAGTCCCTGCCAGAGTGGTGGAGCAGCAGCGAGTCTGAACTCTGCTCTTGTTGCATGGAATTCCCCAACTATTTAGTCTCAGTTTAGTTTCTGGATTTCATTATTGGTTCCCATTTGTTGTGCTTTCTTGGTGGAATCAGGCCATTAATTTCCATCCCTTTTTGTTCTCTGCACATTTTCATTTCGCATTTGTTGTATAAAAGTGCTATTCGTCAAAAGGAGACTCACAGAGCTTGGTAGGTACAGGTGCTTGCTTTCTATGTTAATTAAATCCTGCCAACTTTGCTCAACCACTTCCTCAGAGTAAACCTACAACACAGGTAAATATTCAAAGAATCCCCTGAGCTTTCTATCTTCCAGACCTTAACTACAATCCTTGGGCCCTTCACTAAAAAACATTCCTTTGTATTCTCTAATACCACCCCAGTAAATTTAATAAGGTATGGTAGGCAGAATAATGCCTTTCCCCAAGGATGTCCTATCCTAATTTAAGAATATATTAGATTACAAGGCAAATGGTAATTAAGGTTGCAGAGAGAAATGAGTTTGTGAAGCAGCTGACCTTAAAGTAGAGCGTGCAGCCTGGATTACCCAGGTGGGCCCAATATATTCACAAGCGTCCTTCAGAGAGGGAGCAGGAGACAGAGAGATTTAGAGAGAGACACAACATGGGAGAACAGCCACAGATACGAATTTGCTTGGAGGAAGATGATCGATGGCCAAGGAATGTGGGCAACCTCTAGAAGCTGGAGAAGGTAAGGAAACAGATTCTCCCCTAAAGCCTCCAGAACAACATTTCATCCTGCTGATTGTTTACCTTGATTTTTTTTAGCCTGTGAAACCTCTGTTACACTTCTAACCTACAGAAGTTTTGAGTTGTTTTAAGCCTGTGAGTCTGTTAGGGCAGCAACGGAAAACTATCACAAAAGGAGAGACTCATTTTCAAATGATAATTGTGAAATTTGCTGCACGCCAGGTGGATTGTTTTTTGAGGTTCCAGAGAACTTTACTCTTCATAATCAAGTTTTGTCTGTTTTCAATATTGGCATTCTTACTCTGTTATATTTAATGAGTATCCTAAATAAAGATTTTCATGCTGTATTGGACACTCTGTGGGTTAAAAATTTTACTAATGCAAAAAAAATATATTGACACAGAACCTATTAAAGTTGTGAAAGATCCTAGCAAACATTTATCCAAATTTTTCCAATATCCCTTAAAACCAGACACAAAGGAAGACCTCAATTCTAGAGTTGAGACTTTAATATCCAAAGACTTTTTCATGTCCTCCATTAGTCCCTGTAGCGCTTCCATCCTCTTGTTATTAAAAAAAATAGACAAGGGTATCAATTTGTTCATGACTCCATGAACATCAACAAAATATTTATCTCTTACCCTTTCATAGTACCTATCAATAAGTTTTTCGGAAAGCGTATTGCCCTAAGACAAGGAAGATCACTTTTGCAGCTAAGTCAAAGGTGAAGTAAGCAACGAGTCTCTGATGATTGCCATGAAGTTGAGACACCTGAGTTAAATCAGCTCGGGTAACAGAACTTAATGCTTTTAGTAGAGCATGCCCACTACTGACAGACCAGAAAATAAATGTATACACAAACAGCAGATACACTTTTGGAGTAGTGCTATATTGGACTTTGGGATGCTTTGGTAACAAAGGATATTTCTTATCTCCGCTGGATTCCCTGTCAAAAATAATGCACAAGTTAAGAAACCTGGATACACTCCTAATACCTAGAGAGATGGATAACATAAAGGTTGAGTCTCGTGTAAAAATGAAATATTGTAGAAGCTAAGGAAATGCTGCCTCAGATCACTGTGCTGAGCATTGGCTCTAACCAAGGCTGTGATCCTAAAAACCTCAAAGGATGAAGCTATGGAGGGGTTTGAAAATGTCTTTATCAACATTTAGCCTCTGATTTGGAAAAAAAAAAAAAAAGAAAGGTTAGGTGAATCATGGAAAATCCAGGTCTGAATGGCACATGAAAGTTAGTTAAAATAAATTTTAAGTGTTTATTAATATATTAATAAATGTAAGGGAAGTTAGATGCTGTGCAAAGGACGCTATGGATGCAGGCATGTTAAGAAAACTGTAGGTAGAATTCCTTTAATAAGCCTCACTTGTTTTTCTACAACTTTCTGTGATGCTTACACATTCAAAAATTATTTGTAAAGTGGACATTGTGGTGAAACTTCACTAAGTGGCAATACCTTAAACTTTAGTGTGGTCATCAAGAAAAAGAAGACCTAGTTGATCAGGACGGTGTGATGATCCAGTCACTGTAATAATTGATTGCAAGCAAGTAGGATGCCAGAGCCAAAAATGACCCAACATGCTTCTGAATTTTATATAAAAGGAAGGTCGCAATATGCATTATTTGTTATTTGGCATCTTTTATTTAATATTTGTGAGATACATCCAAGTTGTAGCTATGGTAGTAGTTCATTTTAGACACTATCAATTATTCAGTTGTGGAATAGAGCAACATTTATATATTCCTTCAATTCCTGATGAAAACTTGTACAGTCCTAGTTTGTCAGTCTCAAAACCGCATCTAAGAATATTATTAAAATATACATTTTGGAAAATGTATGTGTGAGTTTTAGGGGCATATGTTACTAGCATTTAATTGTTACCTGATACCTACATAATTTAAATTTGTACTAATTTTTCTTTTCACAAGCATTAGAGGAGAATTCAATTTTTACACATTTTTGGTAATGCTTAGAATTTTCACTATTTAAAATTTTAGCTATTGTTTAAAGTTGTGGTGGAATCACCTTGTGGATTTGTATCTCCTGATTACTAATGAGATTGAACACATTTTCATGATTAACTATGATATGAGATAGGTGGGATGTTTAGTATATTTGGATTATGTTATATATACATATATATTTATATAATACAACTAGTTAGGTTTGTAAAACAGTTCTATGACCTAAGACTGTACCACTTTCCTACAGTTAAAAATTTAGAATATTTCTCTGCAAAAGAGCCCTTTCTTTTATAAGGATCTACATTTATCCACACATGATTTGTTTTGAAGGATATCTGACAAAGTTTTAAATTACTTTCTCTACAAGTGAGAGTGATTTTGAGTATTTTATGCCTGTTTCTGATTAGCGTAAATGAATATCATGCATTCACTTCATGACGTATGAAGTAAAGACAGTTAAATGGCCAAAGAGCAGCCATTGAAAAATACAAAGCTCTTTGGAGTGGAAAAAAGAGTGTTGCAACTTTAAATAAACACTAAGAACACTGAAACGTATTTCAGAAAACACATGTGGTTAAATGAAAGACAAGCCATAATCATTTGAAGAATGCATACACTACTGTGAAATAAAATCTGGCGACATAGCAATAACTGTCAATGTGTTCCTGCGCACCTGCCCTGGAAGCTCGGGCAGCTCTGCCCTTTGAGAGCAGTGTGAACCTTCTGACGACTCTTCCTGGTGAAATGGCCTTTTGTAACCTTACAAGTATGTCAGCACTGTTCATATTTCAGGTTTAGCCCATCCGTAAAACAGAGGGTAGATGTGGGCTTGTGTCTATCTTACCTTTACAGAAAAATTCTTTTGAATTTCATTGACCTTTTTGGAAGTTTATTGTCTACTCATTGCATTTCTCAGAATTTCCAAAGTTTCTAGGAAAATTTCATTATATATACTGTGGGTTTTGCTTGATATGTTATAAAATGTACCTCAAAGAAATAATATTTTAATATAAATTTTTCAGTAAAAAATAAGTGTATTTTGCAGATATACATACACATAACATATATAGCATATATGTATAAAATCTGCTTATCATATAATACAGTATGTTCTCTATTATAATATGTATAGTATACATATCTATATATAGTATGTTATCTGTTTACTTATATTTATATATTTAATATCTAGATTTATATTATGATTTTAAATAAGTCTGAAAATTTATCCCTGAATTATCATCTATATAGGTTATTAGCAGGTACTCAAAAAAAATGTGATGCTTAAATAAGTAAAAGAATGGGAAAAAATTAACAAAGAAGCCTGTAATTTAATGTCTCAAAACCATAGAGAAGCCAGCTGTCACCACTGCAGGGCACTGCAGGAAAGATGACCAGTGCTGAGATCCTTACTTTATTCTTTATCCACTCAGTAGCTTTCTATTTGTATTAATTATAGGAGAGTAGCAGTGGGACTTTTAGCATCCCTCCTCACTTGCCTTCAGCCTTCTTAAATTAGCCACAATTGCAGTGGCTGCTCCTAGGCAAGCTGCTGGCCCTGCTTCCCATGTCTCGTCACAGCCTGTTTTAGGGGCTTCTCCAAACCACTGGAGTCCCTCAGCACAAATATAACTGAGATACTGACAACTCATTGGGAAACCAGCCATGGTGAGGAGACCAGAGTAGGTGAATGTGTGCCTTACTCTCCCATGCATCCGATGGACAAATCTTGGTGACATTCTTTATGTTCCTTAAAATGTCGTGGTGTCATTGAGCTTTTGTCACCCATTATGGGAACTCAGCAGCACCCCCTTATAATGACTTTTCCTTCTACCTTGTACCGTCTCTTATTCCACAGTTTCTCACCTCCATTTCTTGAAAAACTCAACTGCATCCAAATCCTTGTCTTTAGCTCTGCTTTTTTCAAGATGCAATTTTAAATATTAAAATATTTGGCACTGGAAGTGATTTGAGAAAGTATAAAATCAAGATGGTGTTATCGAAATAGATCATTCACTTTCCCAAAAGCATAATAGCAAAGACACCACTGTTAGTTGTAAGCGTAGTACTGATAACCCCAGAATGCTGCAGAATCACACTACTTAAAATAATCATTTGAAGTGGTTTGAGATGAAATACAGTTTAAAATAAAAGCATTGGCCTTTTCACTAGTTCTAGAAGTTGAAGTGTTTTTATAATGAAATTGTAAAGATTATTAAGGTAGCTGGCTTTTATTAAATGCATTAAAATAAGGAAATGATAGACTCAGGTCATCCAACTCTGAAACAGAGCATGCAATGAAAGTCGCAAAGTCTCTGTGGTAGCATTTAAAGAACTCACTGTCTTCTGTATCTGGAGGGCAGACTGTTCAGAAAATCAGGCCCAGGATTTCATTGTAAATGGGGTTTACAGACCAGAAAAGGAAATTGCATGTACAGTCTCTTAGGCTAAACTCAGGGCCTAAAAGAGGGCCTCACTGAGGGATAGAAGAAAAATATTTGGGTGAATGTGCTTGATAACCTTGAACATTCAGGCTCCCCTGAGTGCTTTGGGCCACGAGACCCTTTACTAGAGGACACTGGTTTCTCCTTGACCAGTCAATGCCCCCAGAATCTGTCTAATTCCCTTTGTGCCATCAATAAAAGAGTAGGCTTAACTCAGGAAGAGAAATAAGTCCCTGACCCAAAGAAATAGTTTGCTTCTGATAAAAGAATAAAAGGCCCTGGGGAATACCAGCAGGAACATGCAAACACAGGTGAGAGTCTACCTTGAAAGGTGTTGGACAGAGGTATGGAGTATGATATAAGGATAGTTTATGAGCAGGCTACAAGATGTCATCACTTAGTATTTAAGATGTTGTTAAGTTACATCTAGAGTTTATTCTAATACACAGCTATGATGACTCCTTAAAGTTTCAAATTTGTCATGCCTGTGTAAATGAAGTGGGCATGCTAGAACTTCCTTGACAGAGTCTTCAAGGTGAAGTCAGGAAGCTAAGGGCGGTTTTAATTAGAAATGATGCATTATGGGAGACCAGAAGATTTGTCACTCAAAGTATTATCTTAAGGACACATTCATCTCATTAATGCAGAGGTCAGTGAACTATGGCCTTAGGCCAAATCTAGAGGGTAGCCTGTTTTTGTATGTTTGGAAGCTAAAAATGTTCTGTATACAGGGTCCAGCACAAATAATGCCCATTTTTATTACAAAATCTTTTGTTACAAATCATAAGCATGTAATTCTCAATTAAGAAAAGAGTAGTTCTTTTGAGGAAGTTCCTCACCAATTCTACCACAGGTAGGCAAAATACACATTCTCCCAAAACTTCCCAAGGATGAACTCTAGGTATTTATTAGCTGCCTGCTTATGAACAAAGGAAATGGTCAGACTTTTTCCTTTGGGAACTCTGAGACTGAGGCTGGACATGGCACTAACACTGGAAGCCGGTGTTGGTATCATGAACTCATAACTGGAAAGAGGTTTTTGTGAGATGGTGAATAATTCTGTCTCGAATCTGTTTGACTGTGTGGGCCCAATGAGTCTTCAGACCCAATTTGTGTTTATGTCCCTGGTCCCTGAGATTAGTCATAGCCAATAAAAATCCACATCCCAATGATATACTCACCAAGAAGTTTGTTTAAAATTGATCTGATCCATGAACATGGAATGTCTTTCCATTTATTGAGGTCTTTAAAAAAAATTTTAAACAATATTTTGCACTATAAGTTCTGAATTTCTTTTGTTAAATTTATACCTAAGTATTTGATTTGTTAAGGCTGTTATATATGGAATTATTTTATTCTTAATTTTATTTCCAGAATGTTCATTGTCAGTGTATAAAAACACAATCGATATTTATGTGGAGATGTTATGTGCTATTACCTTTTTTACTAATTCTAGTAGCTTTTTATTGTAGATTCCTGAAGATTTCCTATATGTAAGGTAATATCATACATAAGTAGAGATAGGTGCACTTCATTTACTTCTTTTTCAATCTGGATAACATCTATTTCTTTCTTGTCTAATTTTTTGTAGAACTTCCAGAACAATCTTAAATGGAAGCAAGCGTGGACATGCTTTTCTGTTCCCGATCTTAAGAAGCAAGCACTCAGTTTCTCACTAGTAAGTATGCTATAGATAGGGTTTTCTCATAGATGCACTATTTCATGTTGAAGAAATTTCTTTCTATTCCTAGTTGGTTGAGTCTTGTTAGAAATAGTGTTTTGTATTTTGCCAAATGGACTTTCCTGCATCTTTACAGGTGATTGTATATTCTCTGCCATTCTATTAATATGGTGGTTTCACATCTGAAAATTAACACCTTGGTTTTGCATATGAAAATTAATTAATCTTGCATTCCTGGGATATATTCCACTTGATAATAGCATATAATCCTTATTTTGTGTTAAAGGATTTTGTTAGCTAGTATTTCATGGAGAACTTTTCTGTCTATACTCAAGGCATATTAGTCTATGGTTTTCTCCACTTAACGGCATTTGTTATCTGGTTTCGGTTCAGGGTGATAGCAGCTTCATAGAATGTATTTGGAAGTATTCTCTCCCCCTTTTCTTTTCTTTTTTTTTTTTTTGAAAAGATTGTGTAATATCTTTTAAACGGAATCATGTAATATAATGCTATTTGTGCCTGGCTTCCTTTACTTAGTGTAATGCTCTGAAGGTTCATCCATGTTGTAGCATCATGCAGAGTAACTTGTTCTTTCTGTTGCTAAATAGTATTCCATTGTATGGAGAACACACTTTGTTTATCAGTTCACAAACCGATGGGCATCTGGATTGTTTTAAAGTTTTTGATACTGTGTGCATACAGTTACTAAAATCACTTGTTTAAAGGTTTCTGTGGAGACCTGTTTTTATTCCATTTGGAGCATAACCTGAAATGGAATTACTGGGTTTTTGGTAAGTTTATTCTTCTTAAGAAATTCTCAGATTGATTTCCAGAGTGACTACATATATCATTTTACATTCCTATCAGTAATGTATAAGGATTTCAGTTTCTCTCTATCCTTGTCAATGCATGGTATTGAATATCTTTTTGTTGTGGTGACAAATGGTTGTGACTATGTAGTCACTCTAGGGGTGTATGATACATCTCATGTGATGTTAACCTGTATTCCCCTAAAGACTAAAGGTGCTGAGCATCTGGTCATGTGCATTAGCCATTCATACACAGATGCAATGTCTGTTATTGGTATGAGTATTACTGTTTTATTAGTTCTTTATATTTTTATTGATTTGTTATTGACATTATCAACTTGTTTGAGTTCTTTATATATTCTGTAGCAAGTTTTTGTATCAAAATTTTCAAAAAGAATTTTGTTTATGAAAACAACTTCAATTTAATACTAAATGAATGAAATCTACTCCTATCTTAGTTATTGTTAATAATCATTGAAGTTTAGGTAATAAAACAATTAAGTTTTGGAAAGAATTATTTATACACTTCAGAAGATCTGCCAATCACAACCTACTGCTGTGTCTTTTTGAGAGTTGTAACTAACACTGCAAATATATTTTGTTTCAGTGATTATTTTTATTTTATTTTACTGCCAAAAATAATAGTGAATTCCATTTTCCATTCCAAAGGTTGGTCTATGGCCCTAGAGCTCTCAAAGTTCTCTATTTTCCTTATTTCCTAGGTCAAGCTCAGTATGTTCTTTCTGGCACTGCCAAGTTTTATCGTGCTTGAGTTTTTAATTGGATACAACCACGCTTACAGCCCACTTGTCTAGCATGCTGTCAGGGGATGGTGACTAAGATAAATTAAACTCTGGCCTGAATCATTTCTTCCCAGCACTTTCAGAAAAACACATATAAGCAACACTTTATTTTCTTTATAAAAATAGTGCTGACTTCAATACATGTGATTGCTCCCTTATTTCCTTCAGGATTCTGAATTTCACAGTTAATACTAATTATAACTCTAAATTTAGATACCCAAAGAATGTATATTATGGTATATTATGTGGTTGAATAAAAGTCACTGCACATGAATATAACTCAAATTATATCTCACTCTATAATGTTAAACAAAGTTGAACTGAGTAAATTCAAAGGGCTAATTTGTTAAGCAATTCATGAATCAGGCAGCATTACATTTAGTAACTAGAAAGGCCTCCGAGGGGTTACACTAAATGGAAGGTTTTTAATAGAAAGAAAGGTGGGGCAAGGAAGTCTTTAACAAAAGAAAAAAAAAAAACAGATTTATTTTTAGACCAGGACATCCTCTTTGTGGGGACGGTAATGGCATGGGTTTTTATCATGCAGAGTGCCCCTTATGTCTTTGGAGAGCAGCGACGGAGAAGGCCCAGAAGACAGATCACCGTAACTGATGCTTGACCAGCAAACTCCGGGCTGGTTGATTATGACTGTATTTCTAAGAAAGGCTGAAACAGCAATTAGGTCCGTGTTAAATCTGCATTTGGTATCATGGGCCTTAGAAGGGGCCTTGCTTTTTTTTCTTTTTCTTTTCTTTCTGCTGAGTGTGGTATCAGCCGGGGGCATATCACGCAGAGCCTTTATTGTGTTGAGGTATGTTCTTTCCATACCTTATTTGTTGAGAGTTTTTTATCATGAATGGATATTTAATTTTCTCAAATGCTTTTTCTGCATCTACTAAGATGATTACATGATTCATATCTTTTATTCTATTAATGTGATGTATGACATTTATTAATTTGCATATGTTGACACATTCTAGTATCCCAGGAGTCAATCCTACTTGATCAGGATGTATGGTCCTTTTAATATGCTGCTGAATTCAGCTTGCCAGTATTGATCATTTTTACATTTATATTCATCCAGCAATATTGGCCTGCTGGGGATTGGAATCTGACAGAACTACATCCCAAGCTCCCTGGCCAGACAGGGCCACTGCCTTTGGTTGGCATAGGTAGAGTCCCTGGCTGGCTCTGCTCTGTGCCACTCACTGTGAGCAGGGTAGTCAGGTGGGCTATGCAACTTTTGGGGGGCTCTGGCTAGGTTTCCTGGTCAGGAGCAGCTGAAGGCTGTATTGAACAGGGGGCAGGAGTGTGAATTAGCTTCCTGGCTGGGGTGGGGCTGCAGAACAGGCTCCATGACTGGCAAGACTTACTGTTTGGGGTCTTAAATCAGGCATTTGTACTGATTTGTGCCCTCATTTTCCTGGCTAAATGGGGCTTTTGGCTTGTGTCTGCAGATGGGTTGAGCCTCTGGCTGGGCTCTCCAGTGAAGTTCTGTCTGCCGTGCAGCTTCTCAGGTGCACTGGCCTGTTTTCTTGGTCAGGTGGGACTGGGGCTGGCACTCAGCAGTAGCAACTCTGTGAATTAGCTTCCTTGCCTGGGTAGGGTCACAGAACAGGCAGCAAGGCCAGCGAAACCGTAGTTTGGGGTCTCAAATCAGGCAGAACTGTGCACCAAGTTACCTGGCAAGATGGGGCCACATCTGGCTTTTCCTCCAGGCAGTGCTACTGGTTGAAGCATCCACTTGGGCGTTACCATGCATAGATATTCAGTCTCCCAAGACTCCAACTCTGATTGCTGTAATCCTTGTCCCTCTTCTTTGTCACAGTTCTGATCTCCAGTAGCCACACCCCATGTGGGAGGATCTGAGTGGGCCTCCTGGGAAGTGATCCACAATGCTGGAGAAGCTAAATTTCCACCTGACCTCTCTCCTCCCCCCTCCCCCCTCCCCCCACCCCCTACTGAGGAAACCATAGGTCCCAAGCACAGTCTTGGTGAGGCACTGTGCCCACCTGGGGGAGGGGTGAGGCAATCTGAGTTTAACTACTCTTTTACCCTTCTAATGCAGTCCTTCTTGGTAACTGTGGCTGAGGGGGGCTTCAACCTCATTCCCTGTTCTGGGATTTCACAATAGTGCCTTCTCTATGAACAGTTGCTAGTTGGTCTTCTTGTGAGGGGAACTAAAGTCAGGAACAGTCTATGTCACCATCCTGATGACGTTACTCTGAACATAGGTTTTCTCTTACAGGTTAATGTGAGCCTCTTGCAAAGCTCCATTATAGTCAGCATTATTTTGCAAGTAAATTAATACTAGCTTACTCCCTATCTTAGAACTGTGCCCTCTTTGCCATCTTCAGAGATCTCTGAAGGTCAAGACAATAGGATTTGTTCTCAGGCTTTGCTGCCTCTGAATTTTAAGCATTGTGTTCTGGCCAGTATAATTTCAGATTATAAATATACCAAGTGAAACTAGGGGTCCCCATTCCATGGAGCGTCTATAATCCTCCACTCACCCTTTGGAGGACAACCATCACTTTCCAGCAATCCCCTCTACCCTCACCAGTGAGGACAGTGTCTGCTGTGCCCTCCACAAAAGACAGCTAAGTTGTGTCCAATAGTAAACCCATTGCTGGTTTGTTTTGTTTTGTTTTTTACGTAGTTTGCTTTGTTTTTGAAAGTTACAAGTAGGCTCTGACATTACATTTTCATCCTCAAACACTAGCCTTTAAGTTTTGGTATATTCCTGACAGATTCTAGTGACAAGTCAATTGACTCTTTTATTTTTATTAATATTTATAGTTAGTTATCATTCTAATTCCATGTCAGCATTTTGAACAATTAATTGAAAGCATCAGAATTCACTCAATTGTCAAAACTTCTTGAACCTGAATTAACATCAGTCATTGAAAAGATTTCAGGATTGGATACAAAGCATAAATGGTATCTATTTTAAATGCCCTAGTTCTTTTATCACTAAATGAAAGTTTTTCTCCAATGTGTATTTTTGAGTCATATTAACCTTGTTCAAAAGCTTTAAATAATTTCCTTTCAAACAGTGTTCATAAAGAATCTTCATGAGACCTATAAAATGTCTCATTACTCCAGAATCATATGGAAGCTTTGAAAGTCAAATAATATCATGGACTCTCTCCCTTCTTATCTCTATATTCCTACTCCATACCCTAATGTGACTCATCACATTTATAGTTGAATACTGGAATTACAAAGGCTGGAAATCTTATAAAATGAACTTTTTTGTTAAGTGAAGGATAATTACCCTTGAAGTTTATCTGTGGGGATAAAATAGAAATGTAAGCATGTATGCCTTCTTGGTTTAATTCTTGATTGGTGATAAGGTACTCGGAAAACTAGCAATGTCTAGGGGGATCTGTGCTACAAAACCATTACAGATTTACAATAGAAATGTCTGTGTCCAACAAGGTCAAAATTGTTTTGTTCGGAGACGAAAATGCTGTGCTCACAATTTAAATTTTATCTTTTTTTCAAGCTGAATGGAGAAAATAATTGGAAGTAGTTCATAAAATAATGTAACAGTAGACAACTTTTTAAGAATAATCACATGTAAATTAAGTGGTTTGAGGCACGCAGTGACAGAAGCCATTTGAGATTTGAAGCCGCGTGTTAATAGTGTTGTGAAGAAATTCAGCCTGACATTTATTCACACTGCGTTAGGTAGATGAGTGTCATGGAAATATTCCTATATCATGTGTTCTGTTCTCTTTTCACGTCTGTGCTTAAAGCATTGTATGAGGCATTTTAGAGGATGCAAAAAGTAATGCCTGTGACTTTGCTGTTTTTTAAAGTAGGTGCGTCATACGTATGACTAAGTCCAATGACTTCTATTAAAAAATTACTGTCCTGCTTATAAAATTTTATAAACCTTTGCTCAATAGATTGCCAGAAAATTAAGAAATTAGAAGCTATGGCTATACTGGCTTGCTCTAAAAATAATGTTAATAATATTGTCATTTACTGAGAGCCAGTTCCATACCAAGGACTGTCATAATGCTCTGTGTATATCTCTGCATTTACAGTTTTAAAAAGTACTGTTTTCATCTTCACACAATAAAAAAAAACACACTTTTTTAGAAATTTTAAGTATTTGCCCAAATATAATAGCAATGTTGACAGACCTGTCAGACTCTGTACACAGGTGTGTGGTATTAATAATGCGCCCCCCCACACGTTTCAGTGCTTTAATAAAATGCAATTTTATTCCTTTTCATTTAAGGTCGCACATGGATTCAGTATTAGTGGGCAGTGTTGTACACCCTGTGTTTTAGACACCTGACTTAATTTCTATGGCTCGGCCTGCCATACCTGTAGTGCCTTAAAATTTTCTTTATTCAGTGGTAAAAGACAAAAGAATAAATAGGCATGTCGAATGCACTTTTTAAAAGTTCTAACCAGGAAATGAACCGCAATATAAAAATTTTGGTCTACTAATTACTTGAACTAATAACATGGCCACACCCAGTTCATTCTGCAGAGGGACCTAGAAATGTAGTCACCTCCAGAAATCCACACCATCGTAGTAGACAGAGTGTGAATTTTTTGTAGAGTCATCTCCATGAGACTCCTAATGACATATTAATTCCACATTACTGTCTTTGATAAGTAATATGTAAGTGCTATTTAATTTAACTTTCTGTTTAAATATTTTACTCCGCATGAAAATTTTACCCCTCAGATGTTTAATTGCAATTCATTAATTGCACACTGTGATATGGTAGATAAACATCTCAGGAGAAACATTTCGATACAGGAGATCTATTTAGCTTCACTATACGCAATAACAGTCATGTAAAAATTCATAACTCCTCCCATTACAATATTGTTTTCTAATAGTTTTATGGAATCATACCAATATCAGTCTCCAGAATTAAAGCCTAAATATACTTTCTCATCCTTAGAAGCTGTGCTAGTGGACAAAAATACTCTGTTTGCCTTTGTGATCGGAGGCATCATTTTTATTCTTTCTTAAATCAATAAAATTCCTACCATGCACTATCAGTGATGGTAATGATGGTAATGCAGAAGTCTGTATTTTTTCTGTGTTATTTTGTATTAGGAAGTTAAATGAAATGGAATTTTACTTCTAGTGCTTGCATGTTCAATCTACTCTATTTGTTTAAAGCAAATATATTTTTAAAAACTACATCCTATTTAATTATGTGTAAGGGTTTTCTATGGCATAATTATACATAGAATATAAGAGGGTACCACTAAAAGAATTATACTCTGAAATCAGATTTTGTGAAACTTGTTTTCCTTTAGCCCTGGCTAGTGTGGCTCAGTGGATTGACTGCTGGCCTGCGAACCGAAGGGTCATGGATTTGATTCCCAGTGAGGGGACATGCCTGGGTTGTGGTCCAGATCCCCAGCAGGGGGTGCACGAGAGGCAACCACACGTTGATGTATCTCTAGCTCTCTATCTTCTTCCCTTCCCCTCTCTAAAAATAAATAAGAATCTTTTTTTAAAAAGTGTTTCTGTCAGGAACTAAAAAAATCTTTGCTTTTCTTTATCAGCTATTCAATGGATATTTTCCACATGCCCAATTTAAAAACACTAAAAGTAAAATATTTTAAATCATATAACATTATATATGTGTTTGTACATATATGTGTATGTATCCATGTGTATGTATGTATATATGAGTGTGTGCACAAGGTCTCTCCAGAAGGCATCCAGCCATGTGATATGAAAAATAGAAACATTTATTGAAGGAAACACAAGATACAATAAACACTGTACATAGGACAATGACACCTCAGTCCTCTTCAAAGTAGGCACTTTGGGACCTCACATACTTCTCCTAGTCACCATCAGCTGCCCTGTCATTTTCCTGAATCTCATCAACAGTCTTAAATCTCTTCCCTTTCAAAGCTGATTTCAGTTGCAAAGTTGACTTTAGTTTTGGGAAAAGCCAGAAGTCACAGGGCACCAAATCTGGGCTGTGGCAGAGCTGAGTCACCTGGGTGATTTGATGTTTTACAAAAAAATTCTGCACCAGACACGATGCACGAGTGGTCACATTGTCATGATGAAGCTGCCAATTATCAGTTGCCCAGAGCTGCAGCCTTCTTAATCATCTGGATAGTTTCTTTGGAAGAGCGTTCAAGCTTAACTCAAAATTTGATGTAGATTCATTGCTCTACTCAGTCATTTTGAATGTGATGGCCACACAGTACACATGCTCACTCAATGGCATCTGCCACCCCCACTGACTAGCACAGTGAAGTCATCATTGTTCACGCATGTACACTCCAGTCCACTCTCCTTGGCTGCCAGGTTACATCCATGTTGTACAAACCATTCTCATTCTAACAATGGCTAGACTTTTTCCAGACAGACCTCATATGTATGCATGCGCATATGTGTATCACAGTAAATTATTGTAGGACAATTTTTTAATCACCACTAAGGTCAAGAAAGTAGAACTTTTATCAGACACCCCAGGAACTTCATAGGTCCTATACTAATCATGCTACCTTTTCTTCTTGCAAATATAATCATCTTAATTTTTAATTATTTTGTATTCCTTTATGATTTTATCATACAAAGTTGCATTATTTGGCAATTATGGATGTAATCCTGCCCATTAAAGTCATATCTTTTAAGTTTCAACTTATGAAAAATTGAGGATCTCTAACCTGCTAATTGTATGTGTGTGGTGATTGCCTAATAATGATACAGTTCAACATGATCTTCTTCCACCTGGGTGCAGAGGCTGGACTAACTTGAATTGTTAATGCCTTTGAAAAAGTGGAGGTGGAACTGAGTTCTTCTGTCTGGAGGCACATGCTAGCAACAGTTGGTATTCAGTGCTTAGACCCATTAACTCATTAGGGGCTTAAAGTGGTGATATTCTACCACTTAGTTCTCATTGATAAGCTGAAATATGTAAGAAAATGTTTCTTTCCACCACATTTGCTTAGCCAATAACTAATGTGGGCCTAGGAATGCTCATTGCAATTGGGATATTTACTGTTTCTAGGTCTTTTCAGTTAAAAAAATAGAAAATATGTACATTTAAGAAATGTTGTACTATATGAATTTACATTGAGTTTTTTTCCAATCAAACTCTAAACTATAGAATTTTAACATAAATATATACATATATATTTATTAAATTGTGTCTCCTTTCTTCCTCAAAAATCCTGCCTGACCCTCACTAACATAGGGAGTAGAAAATTTAGAATCATTCATTTGCTTTAGCCCATACTCCACACTCATCTGTTTCAAAATAAATACTTTTTTCCCAGAGGTATAACTGGCATACCATTGTATAAGTGTAAGGCATACAACACAATGATTTGACTTTTTAAGAAAAAGAATAACAATATTATACTACCAAAACCAGTTATGATTACTGAAACCAGGTAAATTTTGCATATATTCAATTTCCATTCTCAACTCATTTGTTAATGGCAGTATTATATCTCCGTTGGCAGAAAATGGAGCCAGTTCTATACTCTCTCACTTCTAGTCCTCTTCTTGTCTTATTCTAGTCGTACCTATGTATTTAATTTTCACTATCAGTCTTTTGGTAAGTGTCATTCTAGTTTTTTTGCTTGCATGAAGCTCATTCTCCAGGAGATTTCCTAAGGAAATTGTTTTCCTGAGTTTCTGCATATTTATAACAGTTTTTCTGTGCCCTCTATATTGTGACAGTTTTGGTAGATATAAAACTCTTGCCTCACATTCTATTTTCTTGAGTACTCCAGTTTCCCTGATATAAAGTGATACTCTCCAAAAGTCTAAGAATCCAATTTTCTTGCTTTCATTATAAGGCATGAGCCTTACTTTCTTACATGCCAAAAAAGGATTATATATTTTAAAGCTTAGTAATGGTATTAGAGTATGCTTTGACACTGGTTATTCTGGATTAATATTTTTAAAACACAAGGCATCTCTTTAAGTGTGGGGTGGGGTAGGGGGCGTTGTATACTTAAAAATTTTCTTGAATAATAGTTTGGGATTTGTTCTTACCCTTTTCATTTTTTCAAGATTCCTATTACCTATATGATAGCTTTTTAAAATCTCCAATCTTAGTTCCTGTTTTTTAAATTATTTTTATCACTTTCTTCAGATTGAAAAAAATTTTTCTCCTTATATATCTCTTAGAGCATTATGAATTGTTTTCACTTTTATACTCCTTAGCTTCAACTTTTAGCATTTTCCTCTGATTTATAATTTTCTTAGTTGTGTTATCTTATTTCTGAGTTCTTCAAATTCTTTTGTTTTTCATATCTTTTCTACTTAACATATTTTAGGCAGAATAATATCAGTTATTTAGAAAATACCTATTTTTTTTACTGTCGCCTATGTACTAAGCTAAGCACTTTTCAAATATCAAATCATTTAATCTTTCTAACAACCCTGTATATTAGATTCAGTTATTGTCCCTGTTTTATGGGAAAGGAAACCTAGACAGAGGTTAAGCAACTTGCTGCACATCAGATCTAGCAGAGACATTAGAGTTTGCGCATTTGTGTTGTACTTACAGACAAAGGCCATCTCTTAATCATTAAGTTTGAGTGCATAAGGTCAAGAGTAACAGAAGGGATCATTTTATACTGCGCAAACAAAGTATTTAACTGAAGTTGCTCAAGTTCGTCTTACACAAGTTTTTGGATTCTTTCTAAAAATTCAGAGTAGCACCAAAAAATCTGATGACTACAATTTTAAGAAGTAATAACTCAGAGCTCAAGAAAACAGTGTCTAAAGTCAGAAAGCAAACTTATTTCCACTAGAAAGCCTGGAAGTACTCTTTCTAATGAGAAACACCAAACAGTTGTTTCTTTCTCTTCAGACAGTAAGATATTGAATTAATTTGCATGCAATGCTCATTTATTTACCCTGTAGGTGTTTTGAAAACTCACCAGATTAACATCGAGCAATTAACAATGTTCTCCAACTGCCTCAGCTAAAATAATAATAATAATAATAACAACAACAACAACTATGCTATACAGCCGAATTTTCTTTATACAGCAATTGGAATATGCTAATAAATTTTAAAAAGCATTTTTGAATGGATATTTAAATTGATTCCATGTTATGAAGTATTTGCAATTTTGAGATTACATATACTCTCAAAGGGATCATAAATTAAAATTTGAGTGATTGACTTTTTGATGGAAGCACAACCTATCCATTCAGTGTACAATTGTGTTCAATAAATCATCAGTAACCTATAATTCACACCAGATTTGAGATATTGCTTTTATTTAAAATATGGATAGGTCAGGTTTAAGATACCAGGTGACTCTGTGCCTTGACAAACTAGGCATGTAACTTTTCATGTTTGGTTTTAACAGTGGCATTTGCAAAAGCATTGACTGCTGCTCTGTATTGAACTGTGTCCCCCAAAGTAATGTGTTGAACGAGGACAAGGTGAAACAGAGCGATTCTACAGCTCCCCTATGTGGGTCTGGTCACCAAGACCTTTGGGAACAATGGCTGCTGCTTTGTTTTTGAATCTCACTCAAATGCATCTCTGGCCAACGCTAACTCTGAAAGGAGGAGTGAAGGGATCTTGGAAAAGTAGTTCAAAGATTTTCTGGCAGAAAATTCAGCCCAGTGTGATTTTTAAACTGAATGGAACAATTGTCACTGGAATTATTAATGACCATATTTAAAAAATGACACTGATCAAATATGCCTTTTCTTAGTTTTCAGGAAAGTTTAGAAAATACTGGAACTGGGTTTTATAAATAACTACCAGTAAGGTCAATTTTAAAATCTCAGGGTTAAATTCTGTTTTCTCTATAAGATACTTTTCTTTCTTCCTAAAATATATAAAACTAGAGAAATATTGGGCATATAATAGTTTGAAAGATTATCAATATATACATTTTTACATGTTTATACATTTATTTGTAACTTTGCAAAATTAATATTTGTTAAATAGATCCCTGGGCTGTCAGATGGTGAATAGTTATTCAACACAGGGAAAGTGAAATATAGTTTATTACTTAGAGATCCCAGAGGAAGTACACAGCCCAACTTGAGGGGCCATGTGAGGAGGCCAGGTCAGAGTGCAGGCAGAACACATAGCAGGACCTGGGGTACATGCCTTCATTAGGATCAGTAAGTGGAATGCTTGGGATTCCCAGGCTAAGAGTGGATTGATCAATTCAAATAAAAAAAATCAGGATTTGGGGCCTTGGCTGGTGTGGCTCAGTGGATTGAATGTCAGCCTGAGAACCAAGGGGTTGCCAGTTTGTTTCCCAGTTGGGACACACACCTGGGTTGCAAGCCAGGTCCCCAGTTGGGGGCATGCAAGAGGCAACCACACATCGGTGTTTCTTTCTTTCTTTCCTTTCTCTCTCTCTAAAAATATTTTTTAAGCGGGATTTTGGTAAGTCTTATATACGCAGTGCACAAAGGAGGTGCCCTGGGAGCTGGATGAGGCTATTTATTGCAAGCGCCATTGGAGGAGTCACATCAGAAACTTACATTTACTTATGACTCTTTGGGCTGTTATCTAGGGCACATGCTAATGGGAGGAACTAATGTCCATCCATTCTAGGCCTCTTCAGACCACTAGGCCACACAGAATGCATGCTGATAAGCAATATTATGAAGTAGCTTAGCTGAACACTCAACAATCCATCCCGTTATGCCTTGGCATCAGGAATAACAATCATTTGTGTAGCAGATGTGTTATAGGACATAGGTATTGTTTCTGAAGCCATTGTAGAGCACATTTAACCAAGCCAATAATAATGGAGCCGTGGAAATAATGACAAGTGGACTCGCTACTGTTTGAAATCTTATTTTCAGTCAGTGTGCCCAGGTGGATGGTGAGAGCCATGAGAACAAATCATGGACCTCAGGAAATGCTGAATTTATGGAAATATTTTAGTTATATATGACCTCTGTGTACTTTGAGACATCTTCTGGAGGGTGGACTATGCCTGTCCCAAATTGTCAATATAGGCGCAGGTACCCTCTGTAGAATAGATTCCATCCCATTCAGCCAACACAAAATGTAACACCAACCAGTTAACTACATCCATTTGTGCTATTGAGTCATGCTGTGCTGCATGGGACTCTGTGTATGGTGCAGTGTCTGCATGTGGTTGTTTAGGCTGGTTGATAATTATGGGGGCTGTTAATGTCTGATCCAATTAGGCTAGGGCAATAGCACCTATTCATATACCTGCTAGTCCACTACTGACAGCCAGTCCCAACAGACTAGGAATCCAAATGACCCCTTTGTTAACGCAAGTTGGAGGTCTCCAGCAGGCAAGTGCCAGGAGGGGAAAGGGTGGGTCGAATATTAAAAGTGGCAATTTTACAATAATATGGATTATCTCTGAGAGTAGATTAGGGGGTGAGGCAGGATCATGCAGACTGGCTCCTGGCCCCTTGAGTCAGGTCCGCTATAAAATATGAATGAGGCATTATTTACCACTAGGGGGCATCATACAGGATGAAGTCTTGACTTTGAGTGTAGTTAGTTGGTAGCCTTTAGAAAGTACCACCATGGGTTTGTTTCTGGGCTCTCTATTCTGTTCCATTGGTATATGTGCCTGTTTTTAGCCTGCACCAGGCTGTTTCGATTACAATGGCCTTGTAATACAGTTTGATATCAGGTATTATGATCCTTCCTGCTTTGTTCTTCTTTCTCAAAATTGCTGCAGATATTCAGGGTCATTTATGGTTCCATATAAATTTCTGAAATGTTTGTTCTATATCTGTGAAATATGTCATGGGTACTTTAATAGGGATTGCATTGAATGTATAAATCGCTTTGAGTAGTATGGCCATTTTGATGATGTTAATTCTTCCAATCCATGAGCATGATACCATGCTTCCATTTGTTTGTGTCTTCCTTAATTTCTTTCTTCAGTGTTGTATAGATTTCTGAATACAGATCTTTTACCTCCTTGGTTAGATTTATTCCTAGGTACTTTATTTTTCTTGTTGCTATATCAAATGGGAGTTTTTTCCTGATTTCTGTTTCTGATGTTTCATTGTTGGTGAACAAAAATGCCTTTGATTTCTGAGTATTGACTTTGTATCTGGCTGTTTTGCCAAATTCATTTATTAGGTTGAGTAGTTTTTTTGTGGAGTCTATAGTATTTTCTATGTACACTATCATGTCATCTGCAAACAATGACAGTTTTGTTTCCTCCTTTCCAATTTGGATGCCTTTTATTTCCTTTTCTTGTCTGATTGCTGTGGCTAGGACTTCCAGTACTATGTTGAATAGGAGTGGTGAAAGTGGGCATCCTTGTCTTGTTCGTGATCTTAGTGGGAAAGCTCTAAATTTTTGTCTATTGAGTATGACGTTGGCTGTAGGTCTCTCATACGTGGCCTTTACTATGTTGAGAAATTCTCACTCTATTCCCACCTTGCTGAGTGTTTTTATCATAAATGGGTGCTGTACCTTAAGTCTCTATAGTCGATTAATATTTGACAAAGTGGGAAGAAGCATAAAATGGAGCAAAAATAGCCTCTTCAACAAATGGTGTTGGGAGAACTGGACAGCTATATGCAAAAAAATGAAACTTGATCACCAACTTACACCATACACAAAAATAAATTTAAGGTGGATAAAAGACTTAAATATAAGTCATAACACCATAAAAGTCCCAGAGGAAAACATTGGTGGGAAAATCTCATACATTCCATGCAGCAACATCTTAATGGATATGTCCCCTAAAGCAAGGGACATAAAGGAAAGAATAAACAAATGGGACCTCATCAAATTAAGAAGTTTCTGCACGGCTAAAGAAAACAGCAGTAAAGTGAAAAGAGAACCAACTACTTGGGAAAATATATTTGCAAATGATATCTCAGACAAGGGCTTGATTTCCAAAATATATAAAGAATTCACACGACTCAACTCCAGGAAGACAAAAAATTAGAAAATGGGCAAAAGACTTTAATAGGCACTCCTCCAAGGAGGATGTATGCAGGGCCCAGAGACACATGAAGAGATGTTCAACATCACTAGCCATCAGAGAGATGCAAATTAAAACCACAATGAAATACCACCCCACACCTGTCAGAATGCCCATCATAAACAAATCAACAAACAAGTGTTGGAGAGGATGGGGAAAAAAGGGTACCCTAGTGCACTGTTGGTAGGAATGCAGACTGGTGTAGCCACTGTGGAAAACAGTATGGAATCTCCTCAGAAAACTAAAAATGGAACTGCCTTTTGACCCAGCAATTCCACTGCTGGGATTATAACCTAAGAGCCCTGAAACACCAATCCAAAAGAACCTGTGCACCCCAATGTTCATAGCAGCACAATTTACAATAGCCAAGTACTGGAAGCAACCTAAATGCCCACCAGCAAATGAGTGCATCAAAAAACTATAGTACATTTACACAATGGAATTCTACGCAGCAGAGAGAAAGAAGGAGCTTATACCCTTTGCAGCAGCATGGATGGAACTGGAGAGCATTATGCTAAGTGAAATAAGCCAGGCAGTGAGAGACAACTACCATATGATCTCACCTTTAACTGGAACATAATCAACAAAAGAAAAAAACAAACAAAATATAATCAGAGTCACTGAAATTAAGAACAATCTTACAGTAGCCAGAGGGGAAGGGGGGAGGGGACAGTGGGGAGAAGGGTTTTCAGAAACTACTATAAAGGATACATGGGCAAAACCAAGAGGGACAGTAGAAGCAAGGGGGACAGTAGAAGCAAGGGAGGGAGGTGGATTTGGAGGGGGTGGGGGGAGGGGTGGGGAGAAAATACAGACAACTGTAATTGCACAACAATAAAATAATTTAAATTAAAAAGAAAGTACCACCATGGAAGGTTAATTATTTTTATGGTTTCCCGCAGGGTGCCCTACATTATATTAATTTAAGTGAGTCTCCTGGTGATTTAGAGGGAGTTAGCGCAAGGGTTTACCACTCTAGCAAGCCCCAAGATAGATGGTGATGTGGGGCGGCAGGTCTGGCGCTGTGTGGTGACAGATCCAACACTGTTTTACTTGCAAGGCCCGGGCTGCCATCTCAGAAGTTTGTGTGAATACATTTGTCTCACTGAAACTGCGATGGGAAACATTGTCAAAACACAATTCTCTTCTCTCTGTTGTTGGTAGTTCTGAAATGGGATATATTTTTGCCAGGGGTCTAAAGGTACCTAAGTATATGGCTGCAGGTGGAAAAATAGGGGCCAGAAACCAGTATATTGGCAATTTCTCCATTTTCATTTGTGTGCAAATTTTTAACATAAATAGGGGATGATGCCAGTCAACCTATTTCAGTGACCAAGTTTCAGCAATTCAACTTTATAACAATTATTAATATACCTGTTAATTTTTTCTGGTCAAGGCCAACATTTTAAATTTTGTAAACAATTTCTTACTGATGGAAACTAAATGTTGTTTGCAGCATTATTACACAGTGTCCTCTGTTCACTGTACTCATCTGAGTTGTCCTTCCTGCAAGTATGTGTTCTTAATGTTATCTGTTATTCTGTGCAATTCTTATAAGTTTGCTATTAAAATATACTAAACTAAAAAAGAAAAAAAACCTGGTGTGTGGCAGCTTGATGGTTTGCCTTGGGGAGGGACTAATGGACTAATGTGGTGAGGAGCAGAGATGGCGTTTTGCTGTATGGAGGAGGGGTTGGGGGTGATAGTACGGTAATGAGGGGAATGGAGTCTGTTACAGATGGGTCAGTGGAAAGCAAAAGCCATAATCTAATATACTGAGCAGCAAACAGTGGCAAGAAGTTCCTACCTTGGGGTCTAAGCAAGGTCAGTCAGGAGGTTTTGCAAGGCAGTGCCTTATCATGGGTAGTGTGGTTTAGAATACATTGTCCGGCTGGGCATAAAGGTAAGGTGATACCTAGTGTTTCCTGACAGTCTGCAGATAACTTAGGGTTTTGCAAGCCTTTTTGATGGAGACAAAGTTCATAAGGTAAGCAGTATGGCTATTTCAGAAAAAATAGTCCTGTATGACGTCCTCAAGTTCGATAAGCTGGAGTCGTCACCACAGTCACCTCCCTCTTGGTGTGGAGGCAGTCTTCAGGAAGTGGAAATCCCAATGTGTAGAGCGGTCGAGGCTCATTATCTCCCTCATGGGTCTCTTGGATTGTCACATCACCCTCTGTAGTGCTGTCATCTCCAATGACAAACCCTTGGGTTGGAGCAATGCTGTCTGAGTTGTTGATGTATGTGGGGGTGGTGGAGGCCAGCCCAGGAAAGGGTGGCTTATTTAGATGGAGTCGGAGAGTCTGGCTGGTGTTAAATTCTGAATATATATGCTAGAGGCCTGGCTCAGAATGGAATTACAAGCATGGTGCTGCTAGCTGAGCAGATCCCAGTGAGCAAAGTTGGATCCTCAGGAGTGTACCTTGCAAAGGACTGCATGATGTTTAGGATCAAACTTTGTAGGGATTCTATCCCCAATGCTTATAGATTCTGGGCTCATTGATGGGCTAATTGTAGGGACATTTTGTAGATAACAGCTTTATAATCAAGAGGTCACTGCATTATAACCACAGTAGCCTCATTAGAGCCCTGCCAACCAGATGGATCTCATTTGATTGCATTGGGAAGGTCCTTCTGTCTGGGATTTAATTATAAGGAAGGAGTGACCCCTGCAGCATCACTTCCATGGGTACTAGTTAACACAGAGGGAGTTGAGCTCTCTAGGTCAGCACCTGTGCCTGGTGGCAAGCTGGCTGAATTCAGTCCTTCTAACAGGGCCTGCCAGTACCTGGAGCTCAGCTGTCCTGTGGTTCACTTCTGCATCTTGGTGAATTTGTTCCAGCGTGTCTTCAGTGACAGGAGTCTACCTACAACCCTACCTATTACTCAGGCTATACACAACAAGGGAGATCATCTGCATGTGGCTAGATTTCAGGGTCCTCCTTCCTGGCGGGCAGTCTAGATATTGACCACAGGCAGACTGTGGTTGCTTTGGAATGAGAGGTCATTCACCTCTTCTAAGGTAGGGTAGAGGCACGGGTCTTGGGCACTGATAGGGGCTTCTGGATTCCAGGATTCCTTTGTGGAATTTAGTTCCAAATGTGACTGGCATGCCCTGAGTGGGCCTAATTTTCATGCTCTGTGATCCACACAGTTCCACCATTGGGTCCTGGAGCTATAATTTCAATCTTTTACAAAACTTTTGATAAATATGGTTTAATTAGCTGGCCATTTTAACTTGGATAATGAGGCAAAGCCAGGGGCCTTAGCTTTGTGGCTGGTATCGGCCAGTTGTCTGGGACAACAAAACCTGTGTAATCATACTCTCTAAGCATTTAGTATGGGTTTGTCACCTTGGGCTCACATTGCATGATCTACCCCCTAGTCAGGTCCATCAAAAAATTAAAAACATCTTCCATCGCATAAGACAGCCCCACAGCAAAGAATTATGTAGCCAAAACACCAATAGTACCAAGAAAGTTTGCAAACCACTTTGACATGTTCGATCAGTCACAGCACCTTCTCCATACACTGCACAAATCTTTTTTTTCATTCCAGTTGCATTTTTACCTTTCTTGAAAAATAAAGCATAATATATCAAAATTGTTGCATATTTTCTTTTATCTTCAATATTAAAATAGTGCACAAAAATTCACCAATTGTGATTTTTTTCATGCATGCTGATATGACAGCTGTCACAATACAGTCTAATAAAATTGTTTCAAATGAAGTTAAAACAACTAAGGGCTACTAGAGCCATCTTACAAAAATAAAATAAAAAGGAATGAACTTTTTGGCCAACTGAATAACAACTTGGAGAGCAGACTTTTTTCATTGGAGACAGTTGGACAGGTTTCATGATAAAGGCCACGAGTAGGGGCTTATTATGGCAAGTGTGCCACTGAGCAAGGGCATTCATGTCTGTAATAAGAAAACAGAGCCAGGAGGGTCGCACCACTGGCAACTGTTTGAGAAATATGGCGCCGATAAACCGGTGAGCTGAATGTACATTCCCTTACACGTTTCCCTGCTGTGCCTTGCCTGTGTAGGAGGTTCCCTTGGGGGGATTTAGAAGTGTTACCTGGCATTACTATGACTTGGGCTCCTTTGTCTAACAGAGCCAAGAGTACCTGGTTATTGCCACTGTCCCAGTGGACCACCAGAGTCATAAACAGGTGATTATCCCTGAAGGGTAGGACAAGCTCTGGGCAGACGTGAAGCTGCTCTGGGGGCTGCTGATCCCCCAGAGCAACTTCCCTGGGGTCAGGGAAGTTGTGTAGGTCGGATGGAGCCTCAGGACTCTCTGAAGGCCTCTGGGCTCTTGAAACTGGGCTCTGTAATGAGGTGAATGCATGTTTTAAACAGAAGAGAGTTTGCACCAGGGCTGTCCAGATATAAGCTCATTTATTAAGCAGTCTTTACTGGTCCACAGGCTTATTTGAAGTTCCCAGCTAAGGTAACATTGGTCAATTCAAACCACAAAGAGTAAAAATTTTGGTAAGCTTCATGGGGGTCTTATCTAGGGTGCACAGGGGAAGGCCCAAGAGGTGAGGGAGACGATACAAGGGCCAATAAGGAATTCATTTCAGGAACTTATGTGTAGTGTGACTCTGTGGGCTGTTATCTTGGATGTGTGCTCCTGGGTGGGGCTAGTGTTAGTTCAGGCCCCTGCAGGCCACTTGGCCACACACAGTGAGTGCTGAGGCAGCATTACCATGGAGTGCCCATGCTCTCAATTTTATATTTGAAAATATAGATTTAATCACATTCTGTGAACTCTCAACACATAGGGTGGGTAAAAGTAGGTTTATAGTTGTTCATATGGAAAATACAATAATAATGATAATACAAGAATAAACTGTTTCACACACAACTGTAATCCTACTACTCTTTCAGGCAAAAGTTACAAATAAAGATTGGAATAATTTAGTGGCATCTGTGATTTCAATGTGACAGAATAAGCATTATTGCACTTAGGCTTTTGAATCTCTGAAAATGAGCTATAATCTCTTGCTGTAAGTTATAGTAAGCAGAATATTCCAAGATTTTTTCACCAGAAATCAAAAAGATAGTATGATTCTTACCAAAACAACAGGATAGCAAAAATTTTCACAAATTTTCCCTAGTAACCAGATCCCTACGAAGTCTGTTTAATATTGATGCCTAAAAGGCATTTCAGAAAGAGCGATGACTACCTGAAGTAAACTCCTGCTGATTAGTCACAGTAGCTTATAGCATATATAGGATTTTTGTTTTCTTAAATAAAAATATTTCACAAACAGCTTTAACCAATTTTAATCCATTTTCAAGATAAATGTATCTTTTTTTTTTTTTTTGGTTACATATATTGGTTGTTTCTTTCACAACATGCACTTACACTCCTGGTCATCTAGTGAAATGATGAAAGCCACAAAAGGAAATCTGTGTGAAACAGACAAATCTTTTTTTCTCCTAATGTTTTCTGCTTATTAGCCCATATTTTTTACTTAGATTTATTTCCATGGGCTCTAGATTTCCTCAAAATCTGTGGTCATGTTTATGAAATAAAGGATTGAATTTTTTTTAAGTGTGGATTTTTATGGCATCCCAGAAGAAGTAGAAGCTATGACGATCAGTTCAAAATCAGAAATAACATCTTTTTCTTCTATTCTTTGATAAATGGACAAAATTTCTCTAGGAAAAAATAATGGAGGCTGAAAAAAATCACTTAATATGTTACTTAAAAGTAGAGATATAAGCAAAGACTTGAAGATATAAAATAAGCAATTTCTTTAATTTTATCAAAAAGAAATATTCATATATATATACACTAAATATGACAATATTGCCAAAATTTTTATAATAAAGTCTATACAAAATGGAAGTATAGAGGACAGGTTTGCTTAAATAAATTATGGAAGACTCCCTTTTCATGAAATAATATGCTGCCATTGAAATTAATGAAATGGAAACATCCCTATGATATTTGGGTGAAAAGTGAAATCATAATAACTTTTAGCTGGATACCATTTTAAATGTATATATGTAAATAGATGTGCATATAAATTTATGAAATGAATGGACTTCAATTTATCAACAGTGCTTTCCTTGATTACGGGAACTAGGAGTTGAGCTATTAAGACAGACTTTCAAACTTGTTTCCATATAGTTTTCTTTTTTATAATTTTTATTATGTGTTTTCATTACCATTTAGACCCCTTATACTCCTTCCCCATACCCCCAATCACCACACTGTTGTCCACGTCCATGAGTCCTTTTTCCTTTTTGCTCAATCCCTCCACATCCCACCCTCCCTTGCCTTAGTGGTCACTCTGCTGAGTCTGTCTCTATTTCGATTGTTTGTTCAGTTTGTTCATTAGATTCTATACATGAGTGAAATCATATGGTATTTTCCTTCCATATAGTTTTCTATTGTTCAGTAGGGGTATAAAGTTTCTACTGTTACAGCCTGATTCTAGAGGTCATTGAAAAACTTTACCACTGATAAAACCATGAGTTTTAAATCAATTTTCTTTTTTTGGTCTGAAAAAATAATGTGCTCTTTAGAATACTTCTCATGACATTTCTGCTGTTGTCAACTTTGCCCAATTTGCTACTGGCCTCCTGCCTCATGCCCTTTGCAGTGGCTGTTCCTAAGCATTGAGTGACCTTCCCCGGAGAAGTCCTCGTAGTTCACTTTCTCACACCTTCCAACTTAATTCAAATGCACAAAAGATGATATATGTTTATATAATTCTCATTCTACAGGGTGTGGGAATATATAGCACATGCACTTCAGTGAAGTTACCATTAAACAATAAATGTAATTTGTTACATTTATAAAGAATAAAACAGGCAGAATATCCTCCTAGAATGATATTTTATTACAAAATTTATAGGTAAACTCCTAATTCCAGGTTATTTGCAAATGCAAGATGCTCCTACAAAAGCATAAATGTCAATAGTGTTTTGAAATATAGTTAATTCTCCAAGGAGAATAGTTTTGAATGGATGGTTACAGGTGTTTAGGATCAATTTTACTAATTTCACTATGGTTCCATTCCTTCCCCAGAGTTTGTTTAAGAAACAGTGACTTAGAAAATGACCTCTTTAAAATAGTATTCTTGAGTGTCACAATTTCATCCTGAAATGTCATTATTTCATTCATTTAATCTGATAATTTTTAACATTCTTTCACAGATATTAAATATTAGAGTGTATGAAGTAAAATCTAAAAGAATTGAGCATTGTAATTAAAAATAGTAGATTGATGTGAATGTTTTGCTTTTTCACTGTGGAACCACAAAAGACCCTGAATAGCCAAAGCAATCTTAAGAAAGAACAAATCTGGAGCATCCTATTCCTTATTCAAATTATATTACAAAGATATAGCAATACAATGGTTTGGTAGTATGGCTCCATATAAGTTTGGAGATTGCTTGTTATATTTCTGTGAAAACTGTATTTGGAATTTTTGATAGGTATTGCACTGAATATGTGGATTGCTGTGGGTACTACGGACATTTTAACAGTTCTTCTAATCCATGACCACAGAATATCATTTCATACATTTGCATTTTATTCAATTTCTTTCATTAATATCTTATAGTTTTTAGTGTATAGCTTTTTAACTTTCTTGGTTAAATGTATTCCTAGGTATTTTATGATTGTTGATGCAATTGGAAATGGGATTTTAATTGCTTTCTGCTAGTTTAAGAGTGTATCAACACACAACAGATTTTTGTATACTGATTTTTATATCTTGCAACTGAATTTGTTGATTCTAATATTTTTTTGGTAAAGTCTTTAGGGTTTTCTCTATCTACTATCATGTTATTTGTGTATAACGACAATTTTTATTTTATCAGTAATTTTTATTTGAATATGTTTAATGACTATATGTATACCTTCCTCTTTAAATTTTGCCTTTGTCCTTTGCTCATTTTCTATATAATTTTTCAGTTCTTTATCTCAATTTTGAGAATGATTTTTCTGTGGCATATTTATTTCCATATTTTCTGGTTTTACTTGTCCTTTGACTCTGTTAGTTTTCTTGATGTATTAGGGGAAACATTTTTTCCCATTGTGTCCAAAAATTTTTCTATTTTTGATTCCCCAACTGTAACAAAACAGAAAAGACAGGGTCCAGAAAAGGAAAAAGAATATGAGTGAAATTAATAGTGCATCATATTCTGTTGAGTGCTGGGGGAGGAGAGGGAAATGAATATTAAATCTGATATTAATTAAGGTTATAAATAACACAAAACAGGACAAAAGTACTTTTCCCTGAAAATTACTAAAAGGTCATAGATTTAAATCAAAGCGGTGTTGTTCAGTGAGGACAACAAAAGAGCATGACTGAAGGAAAGAACAGTGGTAGGGAAAGCAACAAATTTTTAAAAATCCATTTGGTTACCTAAAAATTGCAGACTCTTCATAAATTGTATTATGTATTAATACATAGAAGAATCTCAATGAAATTACCCCCAAAATTAACAATAGCTTTCCCTGATAATCAGAATGCAGGTAACTTTTTAAATTTTTAGTTTCTTTGCAAATTTTTGATAATAAATTTCAGTGGGCTTGCATCATTTAATAATTCAATATGCATTAAAATATTAGTCAAATCAAATACAAGATCTGGCACAAATAACGCCCCTTTATTATTATAAAATATTTTATTACAAAATCATGAGTATGTAATTCTGTAACATGACAATATCACACCCAAACATACCATATGACATTTTAGGTGAAATGTTCAAATTAAAACTATAAATTATTACCCATACTATTACCCACCAACCAAACTCAAGCAGGCCTTACTTCTGCCAGACTCCATATAAAGCTCAAGGGCCCATATGAAATATTACAATGGTGATTATATCTTTCTGTAATTTATACCAGTCATAATGTTTTTTGAAACATTAGAATATTAACTTGGTACAAGTAATAAAAAACATTGTTTTTCTTACGCACTTAAAAATGAGGTGAAAACCATATAGGCATAATAATTCATCTACTAAATTAATTAACTATATTTTAAGAAGTCTGAATTTCATATATATTGAGAAGCCAACATTACAAAATAACTTAGTAAACTTTAAACGCTGTATAAGTGATTTAAAAAACTTGATTTTCTTCCCATACACTTAAAAATGAGATGAAATATAGGCATAATAATTTATCTGCTCAATTGTTAAATACATTTCAGGAAGAAAATCTGACTTTCCTTTTTAGAGATATCTAGAACCTAACATTACAAAATAATAAAGTTTAAATACATCTAACCTTCTCTATAACATCACCAAAGTATGTGCATATATGTATATGTGCTATAAAATTTGCTGAATTTGGAAGATGTGAATCAGCTCCTACTACTGCTAGTAATAGGCATACAGAATAATATTTATATCTATAACTTTAAAACCTACATAATATATAATGAGTAGAAGAGTCTGATTGCTTATATGTTATAAATATACTATAAAAGAAAAATATCACATTTTTAAAATATATATTAACAAAAATAATTCTCTGAAAAATGATATGCCTTCATTACTAATCAATTTCTTATGGGAATCAAATAATTGTCTTAATCAGTACTGATTGAACTAATTTAATTTTGAATAAAGACCACAGATATGTACAGTTATCAAAATAGACAATAAATGGCAAGCCAAAGGGATGCTTAAATTACTACCAGAAGTAATCCCAAACATCTCAGTTTCAAAGATTAGATCCATCTCAGGATAATAGTAGGGCAGAGTAGGTGGTAAATGGGCTAATAAAGTAAGTAATATAACTCTATGTTGGAGTCCACACACAAGTGTGAGAATAACATTTAACATTAAGTATGCAGTAATTTAACCCTGACCAGTGTGCTCAGTGGGTTGTGCATTACCCAGAGAAGCCAAAGGTCACCGGTTCAATTACTAGTCAATGCATATGCCTGGGTCATGGGCCAAGTCCCTAGTTGGGGGCCTACATTTGAGGGCATGTGAGAGGCAACCAACAGATGTTTCTCTCCCTTGCTTTCTCCCTCCCTTGTCCATACTCTAAAAAAATAAATAACATGCTTGGTAGGAGGAGCCTGCATTGCGTTATAACAGAAATTAGAGCAGGAATAATCTCATTTCTTGTGTCATTCAGATAGCCTGAAATTCTAGATATGATATTTGGAATATGGTAAATTTTATATCTGGAAAAATTTTATTGCATAACAGAACTAGAAAGTTAAAGTATATAGTGACCTAGTACATCTGTTATCTAAGTATTTAACAGGATGCCATATTTAATAAAACTAAGGCCAAAATTTAACATTTTCATTTTAATATTTTTATTTGGCCAGTGACTGATTTTATACCAACTTTTCTTCACTGTTTCCTCAGTCTCAAAGGATCAGCTCTACCTGATGTTTTTTAAACCTTTTTCTGTTAAGTCCTAAAGTGGACATTATTCAAGGTTTGAGCAAACCTGTGCTTTTCCCACTGTAATTCTATCCAAGTGAACTCAGGACTCATCTCATCAGAAAATCGTTTTCAGTCTTTATGACGAGATCAGATTTTCCCTATAGTGTGCTTTCGAGCATTACAAATCTCTTCTTTGTAAGCTTAATAGTTGTGGTTGTAATTTTACATCTCCATGTGGGTTATTTAATTAATACTCATTTCACCCACCAAATTTAAATTTCAAAAAGGTAGAAACTATGTTTATTCTTCTTTATGCTTTCATTCCCATCAAATAGCATAATTCTTTGTACATTGTAGAAAAATCAATAAATACCTGTTAAATGAATGAATTTTTCCATCTTAAGTCCTTTACTTCTATTAGTACCTTAATTTTTCCTTCTTTTTGGAGAACATTAGAATTATGTTTATTTTCTCTATTTTACTTCCCGCTTGAAATTGTCACTCAGCAGTTTTGTTTTTTTTAAAAAAACTGCATATATTAATCATGCAGTAACTTTTAGCTCTCATGTCATTTTTATTATTGTTGTTACTACTATCATTTTTTTCAGTTACTTCCTTAGCCTATAATACCCTCAATCTTTTATCGTCTCACAGGCTGCAATCTAGTTTTTACTCACTTTATTTCATTAACTTAAACCTGCTAGACTCATTATCTGCTTTCATCAATTCAATGCTAATTATGTTACTTATCAAGTCATGTACAACTGACTTATAAAGTCATATAACGTAGTATTTGCAGTATTAAATTTCCCTTATTCACATATACACACAAAACTCACCCTTCTTCCCCTCGCATGCCATTTCCTCTTGCTTTTGCCTTTATTCATACTGCCCTACCAGCTCAAAATCATTTTTTCTCTCTACCATACATCTTCTCACCAAAATGTGGCAACTCTGAATTATTACAATATATTTAAAAACCAAAACTAAATTTTAAAAGTCCTTTCATAACATTCTAGGGAGTAAAAGTCTGGGAGTTTAATACATCAGTTAAATGGGATAGGAAGGAGAAACAGTATATAAATGTTATTTTAATAAACATTTTAATCATCATGAAATATAAAAAATTTTATATGCAAGCAAGCATTACTACTCAGTCAAATAGTTCATAAATTATAATGCAGTGATATTAGTAAATTTCATTTGGTGATGGATATTTGGAACACATCGCTGATGTTAATATTTCTAATTCAATCATGAGATGTCTGTTAATCATACAAATCCTGTATTTAAAGATTAAGAAAAGTCCTCACTCTTTCAGAAGTGAGTAATTTTTACTGAAGTAGCAAAGAAAAAACATTACCTTTGCAACTCACACGCTCCTTTGGTCCCCACCCTTTTAAAACATGTTATTTGTGAGATATGCTTAAAGGCTAGAAGCTTATTTTTTAAAATACTAATTACACTTAAATTTAATCTAAATTATTATATAAATCGGTAAATTGAATTTGGTTTTAATGTTTTCTTAAAGTGAATCACATCTGTCATTTAATAAATGTGTGCTCTCTGAGCTCTTCAGTGAAGTTCATCAAAAACTCCACTAGAATAGCAATGAAGAATCTTAAGTTGTGCATGTCAATGACTTAACCTTGCTCATTTACAACATCTGTTGATGCACACTAGTACTAAACCATCCAAAGTTGTGAACAATGACGCTAAACAGTCACCCATTAAATTTGAGGACTTTACTCAATTTTTCTTAACAGTGAAAATAATCTGTATACTTAATCAGTTTTATAATGTTTAACTATTTTATGATATAAGCTTTATATGTTCACCAAAGAGAAACTGAAAAATAAAAGAAAAATAGCCACTCCTGAGTAATATTTCCCACCATATAAACACTTTTGCTATGATTTAACTTGCTTCTCTCATTCTCTCCTTGTGGGAAAGATATTATTTTACACACACATTTTTTAAAATTCATCTTTGTTTAGTTTGGTTTTGCTTTTTTTCAGTTTTTTGTTCTTCATTACTTTATGTAACACACACTTTCCGCTGGAATCATTTCCTGCTACCAAAAATGCTTTCTCTAGAATTTCCTCTTGTATGGATAGGTCTGTTAGTGAATTCATAGTTTTTATTTATATCAATGCCACTTTTCCTCCAAACTTGACAGATATTTTCAGTTATAGAATTCTGAGGTGGCAAATATTTTTTTCAGCAAATTAAAGATATTGTACTGTCTTCTGGCTGTTAGATATCAGTCATTAGAAGTTTATTTTTGTCTGCTTTCATTTTTACTCTTTGATTTCTGTAATTTCAATCAATGCTTTCATTTTTATTCTTTGATTTCTGTAATTTCAATCAAAAGTGTTGAGGTGTTCTTTTCGTGTCCTTTTGACATTTTTTTGTTTGTTTGTTTTATTCATTCTTACTGGTGTGCTTAAATTTACAGTTGATTAATTGATTCTAATAACCTAGGCTGCCTTCACTGGGAAAAAGAAATACCATATATCTTTGTAAATGTTTTGCATCCAGTCAGTTTTATGTTTTCAACATAAAAATTACAATAGTCCTTGTTTATTTGCTTCCAAAAGAATTAAGATTACAAAGAATCCTGAGAAATTGATTATCCTCAAATTGTAACTTGAAATGTGAAGGAAGATACTTCATTTACAATTCAAAATGGGGAAGTCTTTCCATAAAGTAGTGTGAGTTAACAATACTGTATCTGAAGTTTTGTGTACTTGTTTTCTTGTACTTTGAAGCTTAATGTTAAAATATTTCATTAGTTTGTTTGATGGTTTGAGTTTCTTCTCCCACTCCCAACATTTTCATATGGTTTTCTAGACAATTAACATGTGGAATATTATTAACATTATCAGTTTCTGAATCAAAAAAAAAACACATGTGGAGAATAGTATTCTCAGGAAGAAAAGGGCAGAGCTGTCCAGATTATAAAAATAATGTATTTCAAATATTAATTCTTTTAATTTTTTTAGTTCATATATTTTATTCAATGTCAGGAATATATAATAACAGAATATAATATTTTACTCTGAGCTAACAAAATGATAATTTAAGATGCATTGGCCAAAAATGTAATATATATTTTAGGTAGAAAGTAACCTCACAACTTTAAAAATTACCTTAATGCTTACTTCAATGTAGAACACAGGTTACCTTTGAAAATCATATTCTATCCTGAATTAAATATGTCCACAGTCCTCAGTAAAACTACTATAGCATCTACACAAAAAGTTTAACACAGCTTCACCAGTAAGCTTTTGTCTGCCTTCTGAGAGTACCGTTTTTTGCCTGTTGAGGAGTAAAGATTTCTTTATCTGTATCGATAGTATATCTTATGTAATCCTGAATTTCCATTAGGGGTAAGTCTGGCAAAATCTCTAGGATAATTCTTTTCTAGAATGTGTAAACCATGTAAAGATTGAGTTTTTATAATTTCTTCTAATCATTCTCCTATCCTGATATGATATCATTTTAAAACTTGTGCAGAGTCAAGAATATTCATGCTTGTTCATATTAACAACATATTTTAATCTTATTACAATATGTTACTAGCTAAGGGGCCCCCCTTTTAAAAAAAATTTCAATTTTCTAGCTGCCTTCTTTCAACCCTTAGTTCTCCACTAGTATTTTTCTTTTATTTTCAGGCATGTGCCATATAAGCTGATAAGAATTTGTTTCATTGAACTCATAGGCAAGAAATACACATTAAAATTTCTCAGTGGAGTTAAATCTAATGTCAGCACCCACCTACTCATCGTGGCTACTGACACATCTGGCTTAGGTCCATCTTGGGGCTCCTTGCCCGTTTATGCTGAATAGGACAGAGTTCCAGGGGATTTCTATTGGCTCTGGAAGTGGGAAGAGGCCTTGGTGCACAGTAATGGCCATTACTGTCATTGCTGCTTTTGCTACGAGAAACTATTAGTCTTGTCCTGTGTTCTCTGCCAGCGCCTGGCAACTTTTCAGCCAGAGATTTGACCTTCACAGCAGCTTCTTTATGACAGGAAGATCACAACTTTTTTGCTGCTTTTAATGATGCTGAGATAGTCATCAGCTGAATGAAGATTTTCTATAAATAGGCTCTGGAAATTCGAAGAGATAATTCCTCTGGCAATAAGGTAATCCTATACCCTAGAAAACTTAGGCTTGATTGTAATGTTTTCATGGGTGATAAGGAGAGGGAGTATTAGAAATATATTTTTTCATTTTCTTTCCTTTCACCATATGAGGAGACAGAAATTGTGTCAATATATTACCTCATCCCATATACATGCCATGTTTTACATTCTTCCCCGTGGGGACCTTTCTTCAAGATTGGCCCAAAGAGCACAGATGGTTTTCTACCGACTACTAACTAGTAGTTTCAGAGAAAAAAAAAATATAGCAATTAAATATAATGTTGTTTAGATACATTTCACACATTTTAAATGTAAGATTAAGTGTATTTTTTCATTGTTAATTGTTATTGCATTGAATGCAAATTTATAAAACATAAATCAATAATAACTAGTGCAACATACACTTAACTAAGAATGACATAAATTTAAAAACAATAAGACATTAATAAAAATGTACAATATGAATCAGTTTTGCTGGGGTAACTTAAAGTAAGAGTTACATTTTTTAAAGCAGAAGCCAAAGAAGTGTGTATGTCTGACAAATGGATTTTATTGGACCAGTGGTCTCTAGCGCATTGATCATTAAGAAGTTTTGTACACTAGTGGAATAAAGGATCAGCACTTTGTGCAATTTTCTAACAAAACACTGTGAACCTTCAGGTAAACCATTTGATTTTTTTTTTCCTGAGAAAGCGAAAAGCAGTGACTTCTGGGATAAAATTTTTAAAATGTATCTCTATAAATGTACAGTCCAAAATTACATAGACATCATTCAGAAATGTACTTATCCAGCAAAAACAGATAAAGTAACATTATTACTGAAAGGATTGCAAAAGAAAGCACCAGGTTACATTTGTTCAGAAAGAAAGTTAATTTCCAAATCCATTTTTCAAAAGGTACTTTTGCAAAACTCTATTTTGTCCCACGGAAAAGGCACATTGGATGCCTTGATCTCAACCCAGATAACCTCCTGCAAGACCAAGGTCTTTGCAATTATTTAGCTACCTTTACCCGAAATTGGATGCAAAACCAGTATTCCAGAAAACAATGAAGAATGAACTGAATTTACATTCCTAAAGGAATGAGAACTCAGAAATTAAATTCAGATATGGAAAAATAAAACAACTTCAAAATATATAATATACAAATGAACATTTAATTTTCAAAACATTACTGTGAGCTAAATACCATTATATTTTTCATGTCACATTTGAAGAAACTGAGAACAAAGAGTATATTAGCTTTCTATTCATACATAACAAATCACAACAAATTTAGTGGCTTAAACCACCACTTATTTCTTATCTCCCAGTCTCTGTAGGTCATGAGTTTGGACACAGAGTCTCACTGCTTCCTGCTTCAGGTCCTCACTGGGCTGCAACTTAGGTATCAGAGGGGTTGCAGTCACACTATAGCTCAAACAGGGAGAGACAGGCTTCCAGGTTATTAGTAGGATTCATTTCTTTGTGGTCGCAGCTGGAAAGTTTCTTGAGGGAGACAGCTCTCAGATCCTAGAGGCCATCTGCAATGACAAATACAATGGATGCATTGTAGTGTTAATATATCTATTATAAAGCATATGCAACTTTTAGGAAAATATCTCCCTTTTTATTGAATGTATTGGGGTGACATTAGTTAACAAAATTATACAGGTTTCAGATGTACACTTCTATAATACATCATCTGTATATTGCACCATGTGTTTACCCCTAAGTCAAGTCTCCTTCCATCACTGTTTATACTCCCTCTACCCTCTTATACCTCCCTCCACACCCTTTCCCTCTGTTAACCACCATACTGTTGTGGGGGGATTTCCTCTTAGTCCCTTTACCTTTTCACCTTTGGCTATCCAAAGCTTCAGTCATTGGTTCTAGGACAATCTGCAGATACCAAATGGACAGATGCTCTACCAGGAGTGTCCAACCTATGGTCCATGGGCCTCACGTGGCCCAGGATGGCTACAATTGTGGCCCAACGCAAAATCATTGATTTACTTAAATCTTTTGTTGTTGTTGTTTACCAGTTTTTGTTAGTGTTTGTGTATTAAAGTGTGGCCTAGAGATGCCAAAAAGTTGGATGCCCCTGCTGGTCCCTTATATTAAATGAACTTGAACAACACATACAGGGGGGTCCTCTGCGTCCATAGGTTCCCCGCCTCAGATGAAAAACACTGTTTTTGATCCATGGTTGGATAAATCTGCAGATGCAAAACCCTGGGATATGGAGAACCAACTGTATACAGTTCAACCAACTGTATACAGTTCAAGCCCGTGCTGTTCAAGGTTCGGCTGTATTGTGAAATGATTACCACAGGTTCAGCTAACAGCTATTATGTCATATAGGTACAATAAAAAGAAAAAAAGAGTTTTGTCCTGTGATAAGAACTCCCAGAATTTACTCTCTTAATAACTTTCCTATACAGTAGTATCCACTTCTCTATAGTTTTGCTTTCCATGGGTAGTTTTAGTTACCTATGGTCAACCCACAGTCTGAAATATTAATTAGTGTGACAAAACTACATGCTACCCCATTCCACGCCTCTGGGGACATGGAGCACTCCCTTTGTCCAGCATACATTACCTTCCTGCTAGTAACGTCATAGTTGCCTTGGTTATCAGGTTCATTGTGCGGTGTCCCGTTGTTTCTGCTCATGGAAGTGTTATTTTTCTAGATAATGACCCCAAAGCACAATGGTAGTGGTGCTGGCAACTCAGATATGCCAAAGAGAAAGAAGCTATGAAGTGTCTCCTTTAAGTGAAAAGGTTAAAGTGTTCAACTTTTTACGGAAAGAATAAAAACTGCATGCTGAGGGTACTAAGGTGTGTAATAAGAACAAGTCTGTCTGTGAAACTGTGAAGAAGGTAAAAGAAATGGGAGCTAGTTTGCTGAACCACATTCACATAACTTTTATCAGAGTATATTATAATTGTTGTATTATATGTTAATCTTCTATAGGTGTCTAATTTGTACATTAAACTTCATCATAGGTATGTATGTACGTGTAGGACAGAACAGTATACATGGGTCTTGGTACTATGCACAGTTTCAGGCATCCACTGGGGGTGCTGGAATGTTTCCCACATGGACAAGGGGAGACTACGGTACACTGGAGAGCAGGGTTAGAGTCATCACACTGTACATTGCTTTCCTAGTGTTTATCTGTGTTATAACTGGAAGTTTGTACTTTTGCCCACCTTCCTCCAACTGCCCTTCACCCCTGTCTTCTGTGCCAGGTAACCATGAGTCTGATCTTTTTTTTTCTATTAATATTTTTAAGATTCCACAGATAAATGAGATCATACAATATTTGTCATCTTTTGACTCATTTTACTTAACATAATACCTTCCAGATCCATCTACATTGTCAAAATAGGATTTCCTTCTTATTTATGGCTCAATATTTTATTGTATATAAAACTTCTGTATCCATTTATTCATTGATAGGCACTTAGGTGGTTTCCATGTCTTGACTATTATAAATAATGTTGCTATATAAGCATGGGGGTGCAGATATCTTTCTGAGTTTATGTTTTTGTTTCCTTTGGGTATATTCCAGAAGTGGAATTATTTGATATGATGGGTGTATTTTTTTAATTTGTAAGGGTCCTTAATACTGTTTTCCAAGGTGGCTGTACCAATTTACTCTCCCACCAACCATGCACAAGGGTTCACTTTTCTGCATGGCCACACCAGCATTTATCTCTTTTTATTGTGGTCACATGGGTTAACAGTATCGTGTATGTTTCCGGCATACCATGCAGTAATTCAGTTTCCGCCCACACTATAGCATGCTCACCGCCAAAACTCTAGTTTCCATCTGTCACCCTATATCGACACTTTTTTCCTATTTCACCCTCCCACCACCACACTTCTTCTCTGGTAACCACCAATCTGTTTTATGTATCTCCGAGTTTGGTTTTTTGATTGCTTCTTTTTGTATATATTCCATGTATTAGTGAAATCATAAGACTTTTGTCACTTTCATTCTGACTTATTTTACTTAATATGATATCCTCTAGGTCATATTAAAATAGATCCTGCTGTTGCAAATGGCAATATTTCCTATTTTTAATGACTGAGTAGTAGTCTATTTTGCGTGTTTGTGTAGGCACTTAGGCTGTTTTATTTCTTGGCTATAGTAAAAATTGCTGCAATGAACATGGAGGTGCATGTATCTTTTCAAATTTGTGTTTTCATATTCCTAAGTATCAAGAAAAATCATTGCTAAGTAATGTTAGTTTTATTCTTATATTTTTGAGGAATCACCATACTGTTTTCCAAAGTAGTTATGCTAATTTATAGTCACACCAGCAGTGTGTAAGTGTTCAATTTTCACTACATACTCTGTAACACTTATTTCTTGTCTTTTGATAACAGCCTTTCTAATAAGTGGAAGGTAATATCTCACTATGGTTTTGTTTGTATTTCCCTAGTAATTAGTGATGTTGAAATCTTTTCATGTGCTTGCTGGCCATCTGTATGCCTTCCTAAGAAAATTGTCTATTCACATCTTCTGCTGGGTTTTTAATCAAATTATTTATTTGTTGTTGAGTTATATAGTTTTTTATATACTTTGGATATTAACCCCTTATTTATTGAAAGTATCATGTAAAAATATTGTGTTCTATTTGGTCAGCTGCATTTTTATTTTATTGATGGTTTTCTTTACAATGTAGAAGCTTTTAAGTTTAATGCAGTCCCATTTGTTTATTTTTGTTTTTGTTTCCTTTGCCAGTGAAGTCCACAAAACATCACAAAGGGGGCTATCCAGAGCTTAATGGCTATGTTTTCTTCCATGTATATTATAGTTTCAGGCCTTACATTCAAATCTTAATCTACTTTGAATTTTTTGTATATAGTGGTCTAGTTTTATTCTTTTGAATATGGCTGTCTGTTATTCTCAAGACCATTTATTGAAGAAACTTTTCTTTATTATATGATGCCTTTGGTTATAGATTAATCATATATATATATAAATTATATATAACTTTAAATTAGTCACATAAAATATATTTATGCCTGTGCCCTCAATTCTGTTCACTGATCTGTGTATGTTTTTCTGCCAATGCCATACTGTTTGGTTACTATACTTTTGTAGTATAGTTTGAAATTAGGAAGAATGATGCTTCCATTTTTAACCTCTTTCTCAGATTCACTTGGGCTATTTGGGTGTCTCTCATTGTTCCATACAAATTAAGGATTTTCTTTGTCCTATTTCTGTGAAAAATACCATTGGGATTCTGGTCAGAATTGCATTTAATCTGTAGATTGCTTTATGGACATTTTGCAATGTTAATTCAGTCAATGAGCATGGAATATCTTTCCATTTCTTTGTCTTCTTCAATTTCTTTCAACAATGTCTTTCACCTCCTTTGTTAAATTTATTCATATGCATTTTATTCTTTTTGTTGTGAATATAAAGGGCACAGTTTATTTCTTTTTCTGATTACTAATATATAGAAATGCAAGAGAACTTTGTATATTGATTTTGTACCCTGAAACATTATTGTATTCATTTATCATCTCTAATGGGTTTTGGGTTGAGTCTTTAGGTATATATATACAAATAATGAAAGTTTTACTTATTTCCTCCCAATTTGGAAGCCTTTACTTCTTTTTGTTGGCTGATGAATCTCACTAGGACAACCAATACTATGTTGAATAAAATTGGCTGGAGTGGTCATCCTTGTTTTATTCCTGATCTTAGAGGAAAAGGTTTAAGATTTTCACCATTAAGTATGATGATAGCTCTGGGTTTGTAATACATGTTTGTTATTGAGGTACTTTCCTTCTACACACACTTTATTGATATTTTTATCATAAATATCAACGATAAAAAAAGCACTTTGTCAAATGCTTTTTCATATCTATCAATAATGATTCTTATCCTTCATTTGTTAACCTGCTCTATCAGGTTCAGTGATTTGAAGATGTTGATCCATTTTTGGACCCTGGGTGAATCTCACCTAAGCATGGCAGATGACCCTTAAACATGTTGCTATATTCGGTTTGCTAACATTTTGTTAAAGATTTTGGCATCTGTATTCACTAGAGGTATTGGCCTACAACTTTCTCTGTGTGTGTGTGTGTGTTGTCATTCTCTGGTTTGAGTATCAGGGTAACATTAGCCTCATAAAATGAGTTCAGAAATATGATCTCTTCAATTTTTTGGAAGTATTGAGAAGGACAGGTATTAAATATTTGAATGTTTGGTAGATTCACCAGTAAAGCCATCTGGATCTGGACTTTTGCTTTTTGGGAGATTTTTTATTACTGTTTCAGTTTCCTTGCTATTGATTAGTCTATTCAGATTTTCTACTTATTCATTATTCAGTCCAGGAAGCCTGTATGATGTTAATTTACATCTTTTTATTTCATTATCTGGTTGGTATTTATCAATTTTATTGACCTCAAAAACAGGTTTTGCTTTTCTGGTAATTCCTTGTTGTTGGGTTTTCAATGCCATTGATTTTTTTCTTTTATATAAGTTATTTTTAATTCCACTTGTTTTGGGTATAATTTGCCATTTCTCCTCTAGTTTTTTTTAATAGAAGTTTAGATTAGTGACTTGAGACATTTCTTCTCTTTAATCATTCAATGTTATACTTTTACTTTCTAGAAATTCTTTAGCTGTATCTCAAAAATCTTGTATATATTTTCATTTCTGATAAGTTATAAATATTTTTCAAATTTCCCTGAGGCTTCTACTATGACTGCACACTTTTGCATTGAGATTTCCTTTTTCTGAAATGTATTTCTCCAATGATAGCTTTGATATATATAACAAAATATGGCTTTTTAAAATATATCTGATAGCTTTCTTCATCAAGTTTTGAAGTCATTGTTCAAATATTATCTTCCCAGTGATGCAGGCCATCATACTTGGAATTTTAACCCTCACAGCACACCATTTTCTATCTCTTTTACAATTTTTTTTACATAACTTATCATCTTCCAACATACTGTACATTGCTTATTACCTGTCCTATGTCACCAGAATGTAAGTTTAATGATGTCAGAATTGTTTTCCACTGAACCTTTAATATCCTTTATAGTGCTCGACACACAGTAAATGCTCAATATTCAATAGGTTTTTTTTATTTTGTGTTCATGAAGCTACTAAGGAGTTATGATTCTGGTAATATATTCTAGACCTTCCCTCTGAATTAATTTATGTTAATATATGTACATTAATTACATATAATTTCAATAGTGCTTTAGAGATCAAATTTCATTTTTATAACCACTATTTTGAATATGCAGGAGAGTACCTCTAATACTAATTTACAGATCAGAAAATCCCCAAGAATAAAGTGATGTACACAATCCAAAAATCCATGATAGAAAGCAGAACTTTTTAAGATCTTCTATTTGCAAATCTGCATGTTTATAGCATACATGTACATCCCGGCTGTAGTACAAATAACAAGTATAAATATGGACCTCAACAAAGTTGCCATATATATTTATGATATATAAATCTATATATTTATGCATGCATTAATATAGTCAGTTTATGAAGTGATCTGAAAATATTTTAAATAAATATTATCTTAATCATAAATATTAAAATTAATAAGAAAACTAGTGTCTACATTCAAATTGTTCACTTTATAAATTATTAGCATCTATGGTTATAGGAACATGTTGATATTCTTTTTTCAAATGAAATTTGAGCAGACATGCCAATATAGTTCACATTCTTCGAAGCAGGAGTACTTTAGAATAAAAGTATATTATCATTTCAGTAGCCTCGCAACATTATAGCCTTGACACTCAAAACATAGCCAACGGCTTCCTAAATCTCCTAGGATGTTATTATTGCTAATAACCATATTTTCAGAGTTACATTACCATTACAAAGCTTCATTAATATGTATTTAGTTCTCAAATAGCAGAATTTTACTAAAGTTTGTCAGATGTTCCCTCATGAATGAGAAGATAAAGAGCAAATCAGAATTTTTTTATATTAGCTTCTATCTTTATTAAATTAGCCCCCAGGAAAAGAAAACAAAAAAAAGTCATAGATAAAGATGTAAAATTATAGGAATGAGCCTCTTTACTGTCTCAAATACAGTGTTTCCCAGTTTAATGGCATTTTGGAAATTTTTAAAAGCAATTCAAAAGTATGTGCTTAATGAACTGTTTTATGTTTTCAGTAGATTGTGCATTTTTTTCTCTTTTAAAAATACTGGGCTAGAATAATTCTCCTTCATAAATGCAAACTATTTGCTATTTCAATCATTTAAAAAGTATGCAGTGTTGCCATGTTATGTTTATCCTTCAAAGATTGTTCTCCAAGTTTCTGCTCCATGCAAAATTCATCACATTTATTGCAACTACAATCAATCCTTTGAAAGGCCATGCCAAAATCTGAGTAAGTAATTACAAAGGGCTGAGTTTTTTTTATCCTTACTAATACATAGTAGAGAAATCCTTAAAGTGGTTTTAAGTACAAACTATATTCAATGAGACAGTGATCACTAGAATCTCAGTGACTACTGAAACTACATATAGTGTATTTTTAAACAAAAATGAGCTGAGAATATTAAGGAAAAGGACAGTAATGGAAGGAATGATAGAAAACAGGAAAAGTAACACTGAACATTTTTTTGTATCACTTCTTTCAACTTCGGCCATTCCTTGTCAAGCACTTTTCTGCTTCCTCCTTCATTTCCTACCCACAGAGATATGGAGTCTCCCAGGTTTTATTCTTCAAATCCTTCTCCTTAACTATAAAGGCTGTCTCTCTGATCTCCACCAGTTTCATGGACATAAACACTACAGCATGCTGTTTATTTTCAAAGTATAATTCCAGTTTGTACTTCCCTCCTCAACACACTCCTGGACGTCCAATAGGATGTCCGATGTCCAAAACCAAACTCCTATTCCTGACCCACAAACCTGCTCTTCTTTGGCTTTTCATCTCAGTAAAGAATGATTCCATTTTACCTGTTTCATAGGAAAACCATGTTCACATACACTTAATGGGCATTAACTTGATTATTTTCTTTCTCTTCTGTCTCACTTGCAATATAGTACCAAACAATGCATTTTGAAGCTAGAAACAACATCAAGAAAGTAACTTTTTCTTACTAACTATCCTGTCATCCTGTTCAAAGTCATCATCCACTTTTGTGTAGATTAATTCATCAAATTTTCAAAGGATCTTTGTGATTCTGCTTTGATCCAATTATTGTCAGTTCTCCAAATAGCAGCCAGGATACCAGTTCCAAGATGCCTTTTGACAAAATTCCCTTTCTGCTCAAAACCCTGCAGTGGTTTCCCACTCCCTCCAAGCAAAAGTCAGAGACTTTATAACAAGCCCCAAGTCCTTCACATTTTAGCTCCAAACCACTGTCTGCATTGTCTTCTACCACACACCCAACACACAGTGTACTGTTCCAGTATCTCCTTCACAGAGGAGTTTTTCCCGAATACGGTATGTAAAATAACATCCACCACTGTGTTAATACTCCACATCCCTCACCTTGCTTTACTTTAGCCCAGGGCACTGTCACCACATACCTGCATCATTGTATTTTGTCGCTGCCCACTAGAATGGCAGCTCCATCAGCGCAAGGACCCTTGCTTTGTTTTGTTCACTGTATCTTTATAACTGCCCATCAAGGTTACTGCATAAATATTCACTGTATTACTATTAATGATGCTCATCTCTTTCTCTTAATTTCCACCAGAAGTCTAACTTTCCTAGGTATTATGTGTCATTTGTAATATCTCATTCTAAAGATTTATTTCATTCCCACCCTTCTGCCTTTCCTTCCAAACTTGTAACATTATGCCCCAGGAAAGTTTCATCTTTGACTAAAACACTATCTCCTGTAATATTTATTTCTATTACCTTATTTGAAAAGACAGTAATTTTTTTTTGTAGAACCTACTTGTTTAACCTAATGCCATACCATCGGGATCATCATATGGGGTTAGTGTCCTCACAATTTCATGCTGTCTCCAAACAATGTGTGTTCTTCCACTTATAAAATCTCTTCAGTCAGTTAAGTTCATGACATTCTGGTTTTCCACCCTCTCTGCATTTTAAAAAAAAAAATTTTTTGGTTATCCACAAACTACCTGGTCCCTTCCAGTATTACACTGGAAAGTGTTGGCACTTGCTCATAAATAACCCTTCTGTTCTTAGTGACTTCAGCTTAGATATGATCTGCCCATCCATCCCGTTTGCCTCTAAGATCCTTGATCTCTAGTGAGCTTTTGCTCCATCGCTTCCAGTTACCTTATTACCATAGAATATTATGGATCTTCAGCAGCAGCAAAATCACATTACCTTCAAATCTCATTTTTACCTATGAAAACTTCAAATGTAACCTGTGTCTTATGTGTTAACTTTATTAATTATTAACATTCTTGACACTCAATTTCTTTCAAAAAGTCACAGATTGGAAACTCCATTTCAGTCAAGTGAAAATTCTCCATTGTCTTTTATTTCCTAAGCAATTAGAAGTCTTCATATCCTAATTCTGTTATTTCTATCACCAAATGTATAACTATACCTGTCTTCTTTTTTCAATTAATTACAATGAGAATGTTGATCTACTTATCAAATGCAAGTTTCTCCATTTGCACTATTGGCTGAAAGACTTTAATACCTTAAATTACACATTTTCATGCCTATGGTCAGTCTCTTACTCTCCAGAGTAGAATATTAGCTTGCAAACACATTTTCTACTGGTATGTATGCTCTCCCTTGATGCAATTGTTGTATAGCCCACTTTTCTGTATTTTCAAAATTATTATTTCCAAAGTTTTCAGTTTAGCACATTTTTATTCTTTTAAATTCAATTTATTGGAGTAACGTTGGTTACTATATAATTTTCAGGCATACAACATTACAATCCGACATCCAAATGACCCATCGTGTGCTTACCACTCAAGGTCTAGTGTCCTTCCATTGCCGTACATTTGACCCCTTTCCCATCTGGTAACCACTATTCTGTTGTCTGTGAGCACATTTTTATTCCTAAACCCAGTACATGCTTTTCTGCCTCACCAGTGTGCTGCAACTCCTCTTGTGAAAGTTTTTATGGTCTGTCTCCAGGGCTCCAATTCTTAACAGGCACTTTTGTAATATGATCTTACACACTTTTTTTTTCTTCAAAATTGTTCAACTTGTTCTTGAAATACATTCTTCTCTTAGCCCTTGAGACTCTCTTCTTTCATAATAATTGGAGAGCTGGAATTATTTTTCTGATCTCTAAATTTGGGGATGCTTAGCCTGGAGATTCTTTCTCTATAACCTGCCCTGAGTGTACTCAAGTAATTCAGTTATTTAAAACACTAGTCATATGAAGATTGCTTCACTTATTTCTCAAGGAAAGGACATCGTTTAAATTATAGTTTCATATCCAAAATTACATTTACATATATCATACCCTGATAAATTATCATACCCAAAATATATTCATTACTTGCCACCTCAAATGTATTCTCTTTCCCTTTTTTTTTTTTTTTTAGCACCACTATCCACCCACCCAGTTGGCCAAGTCAGAAAACACTAGTATAGTCTTTGAGTCTTCTCTCTTTGACACCCCCTACATCTAATTCATCATGTGTTAGATATTGTACCTTAAAAATATACCTCAAACTTGTCTATTTTAAACACTGAACAACAAAACAGCTATACTTGGGATTTTTCTAATTAAAAGATATATTGGCAGAAAAGAAAGTAGAGGTTTTCACTGCATATGGATCAATGTTTTTGTTAAAAATAAGGTAGTGAAAGTGAAAGATTATCTCTACCAACTTTCTCTATGTACCTATTGTTTTTATTACCTTCCAGCTTGTAATAATCTTTTAAAAAATTGTATTGTTTTTCAAGTACAGTTGTCTCCATTTCCCAGCCAGCACTCCACACTACCCCAGGCATCCCCACCTCCCAAACCTCGATCCTACCCTCCTTTGGCTTTATCCACGTGTCCTTTATACATGTTCTCTGATGACCCTTCCCTCTTTCCCCCCATTATCCCCTCCCACTCCCCTCTGGTTACTGTCAGTTTGTTCTTTATTTCCATGTCTCCGGTTATATTTTGCTTGCTTGTTAGTTTTGTTAACTATTAAAATTTATAAGTGAAATAAGTGGAACCTAATCTTTAACATCCTCTATTTCTTCTTATCTAAAACACTTGTAAATATATTACACCCCATTTGGAAAAGAAAGTTCATATTATTGCCATATTTTTTACACCACTCATTCATTCGCTTTTTAAAATGTATTCTTCTAGATGGCCTAGATGAGACCAGCACCAACCCAAGCTTTTGTTTTTTGCAAATGTCATTTCTTTTTTAAGCTGGATGTTATTTATTCACACCTGGGCTCATCATGTTATAACTTTTGAACATTTTTATTAACATATAAAATCAGCCACAGGAAAAAATAATTACCTTCAAGGGATTTCTCAGTAAGTACCAAACGGACCATAACTGAATGACATATTAAAAATTGCTAAAAGAAAATAAGTTTCAACCTAGATTTTTATACTAGTGAAAATATCTTTCAAATATGCACATAAAAATAAATATGCTTTGTAGAAAAACAAAATAAAAGCATTAATCTTCAAGTATTTTGGCACTAAATGGTAGTTCAAGAAAAACAATCTTACATGATACTATAAAGTTACAAGAAATATGATAAAATGGTAATATGTAAATAGTATGTGATAATATATAAATACATAAATACTAATTATATATTCACTGACTTAAACAGTAACATCTTTAAATGTTTTAACTTTCTTAAAAGTGCATTAAACAGTAATGCAAAGGGCACAAGATGGTTATAGATGTTGAATATTCAAAGATGCTTTCATAATTGGATAGGAGGTAAAAATAAAGAATAGATCACTGGCAAGTTAAAATAGAGAAAATAAGAAAACATCAGGCTGGATTGAATAATATATAAAACACTTACAGGACACAAATCTGTCTAAATCATTCATGCTTAAAAAATATCCCTAAGTTCAAATAACTCATAATGTTTATTTCTACTAAACATTAGTAGAAATGTTTATGGGATGAATACATAAAAAAACACTGTCTGGTTTTGTTGGTCCAGTACCGCTACTGTAGCTGAACTGACACCAATAACCCTCCTTGCCTTGGTAGCCTACCTGGTAATGGCACCTGGGTTGAGAAAGTTGGGTCAGAGTTTGAATCCTGTAGATGAGTAGGATTTATATCAACTATAGACCAAAGGTCTCCATGGCCCTTTGGAACAGGATCAGGTAACAAGGACCAAGTATCAAGAGCCCTTTAATGTAGAACAAAGCCTCATGGACATTTGGACAGGGCTAATGTCTGCTACTCAAAACAAATAAGCTCCTGTAAGACATGCCTTTGATAGAGGAAATCAGTTAAACAAAGGATGGGGCAAAACATTATCAAAATAACCAAAAGAAAGCAATATAACCATCTTCATGTCAGCCAAAAATGCCATCAAGCAATAACTGAGACAGAGAGAGCAATAAAGCAGTCAAATTTGTAGAAATAAGAGTATATATCTAATACCACACCTTCAAAATATCTGCATTCACAAAGGAGGCACTAACTTTCATCACAAATGAGATTTAACCCATATCATTCAATATCTGATAAAACGAGCTGACTAAAAATCAATAAGAACTGTTGATTTAACAAACACTACTAACCTTGCACAATCAACAAATTTGTCCCGATTATCTGCCTATCATTTATACACACACACATATTTATGTGTATAAATACATACTTTTAGAAATACATTTAGTAGACTAATTTTGTTGGTTGTATTGTATCAAATCTCTATCCCTTTCCACCCATCTCTTTCTTTCTACCATCTTAAAGTAAGATCGAGTTACCTAAAGACCATCTTAGCGATTATTGTGCATCAACATTGGAGTTGCTGTGTCTGTTAATGTTAACTTTCAAAAAGCGCTGTGCTGTGACTTTTTGACAACTATATGTATGTGTGTGGGCATAACTTTATTAAGGCCATTGAAAAATATCCTATTTTTATGGTTTCATCAAAAACAGAACATTTTTATTATTTCATTTTTTACCTGTTGTACTAGAACAAAAACCTAATTGTAAAAGATGAGATAATTTATGTGATGTATTAGTTTCCAAGTTCTATCGTAACAAATTACCACAAACTGAGTGATTTAAAACAACAGAAGATGATCCCCCCATAGTTCCGGAAGCCAGAAGTGTGAAATCAAGCAATCCTCAGGGTGGTGCTCCCTCTGACGGTCTAGGGGAGAATCGTCCTTGCCTGCGGGTGCCTCCTGGCATACCTTGGCTTACGGCAACATAACTCCATTCTCTGTCTCTGACATGTGGCCTTCCCTGTGTCTCTGTCCAAATGCACCTCTCCGATCAAGTTGTTACAGCTGCAAAGACCATATTCCAAACAATGTCACATTCTCAGATTCTGTACAGAGATGAATTGGGGGGAGGGTGCCACTCTTTAACCCAATACATATATTTTCTTCTTTCTTTTGTTTTTTATAGTCCAGTACCTATCTCACTTTCTATCATTCACTGTCTTTCATGTCAATTCTGAAGTTTATGCTAAGAGATTGTTTCTAAATTGTTTATTTTTATACTGAGTTATAATTGACATTATTCTAGTTTCGGGTATGCAATGTAATGATTCAATATTTGTATATATTGAGAAATGATCACCAAACTAAATCTAGTTAACGTCTGTCACTATACATAGTTAAAGAATTTTCTTTTCCTTGTAATGAGAACTTTGAAAGTTGCTAAGAGAGCAAATCTTACAATATGAAATACGGTACTAACTACAGTCACCCTGCAGTACATTACATCCCCATGACTTTTTTATAGCTGGAAGTTTGTACCTTTTGATATCCTTCACCAATTTGCCCACCCCAAGTCCCCAGTCTGTTGACTGTATCTTTGAGCTGCATATTATACAGTATTTGTCTTTTTCTGACTTACTCCACTTAGCATAATGCATAATTTTCACTTAGCATAATGCAAATGGCAAGATTTCACTTTTTTTCATGGGATACTATTACATTGTATATATATACCATATTTTCATTATCCATTCATTCATCGATGGACACTTAGGTTGTTTTCATACCTTGTCTATTGTAAATAATGCTGCAGTGAACATGGGGTGTATGTATCTTTTGAGTTCAAGTTTTTGTTTTCATCAGATAAATACCCAGAAATAGCTACATCACATGGTAGAGTTTGATTTTCAATTTCTGAGGCACTTCCATATCATTTTCAATAGTGACTGCACTGATTTATACTCCTACCAATAGTGCACAAAGGTTCCCTTTTGTCCACATTCTTGCCAAAATTTGTTATTTCTTGTCTTTTTGATAAGAGCCATTCTAACATGAGTGAGGTGATATGTCATTGTGATTTTGATTTGCATTTCTCTGATAATCAGTGATGTTAAGCATATTTTCATTATCTGTTGGCCATCATGTGTCTTTAGAAAAATGTTTACCTAGATTCTCTGCCCATTTTTAAAAATTAGATCGCTTGTTAGAAATTGCCTGTTCTGTACCACAAAGACATCAAATGACAGGCTCTAATTGGAGTGCTCAGGCTGCTCCACCCACTTCTGGATACATTTTTCTTGAAAAAAGCATAAATCATACCAACTGTCAACAGTTAAGAGTTAAAAGTAGGTTATTGGAATCAAGTTAGTAGGTCCATGTCAAATCTAGGGCCTACTAACTACATGAGGCTATAAGTATTGGCTTAAAGTATAGGCTTAAAGGGGAAGCACTTTGTCATGTGAAAATTAAATATGAAAGTGCAAATAAACCTATTAACACAATAAAAGGACAGAGTAGGCAATCCATAATTTGTAGTCTATTGCCACATAACTCACCCAATGAATATCATAGTTAGCAACACTCCACATGTCAATAGTATGATTTGATTTATGAACTCAGATATGTATTTGAGTCTTGATTACTCGCTTGGACAAGGCAGAAATAGCCTGAATAAGCTCTTGATTATTGCCAATAGAATATCAAAGCTAAATCATTCTTTTATGATTTATGCTATTCTTTCATGCAGTTTTGTTCTAGTAGTTATTTATCATAGCAACTAATTGCAATTTTATGGAATGCTGTCTTTCTGAACAAAAACTGTAGGCTTCAAAATATACTATAAAATAAAGCAGTATTATATTCACAAAATTCACAATTAAAGTGTGCCTCAAACATCTAAGCTTCTGTGGCTTACTTAATCAATGTTTTGTTTAATAAAACCCACAATTTAATCAGGTCCCAGACCATTACCCTATGTTATCTGTAACTCCAGAAAAATATAATGATGTCATTTCTCTTACTTTTAGAATTTAGAAGTTAGACATTTAAAAAATAAATGTGTTTAGGTTAAGTATTACAATATTGAAAATGAGTCTTAGTCTCTCAGCTGTAGAAAAATGTCTCTGCACTGGTAATTCACTGTGAATTGCCCAGATGCATCACTTAATCTTAGCAACATAGAAGGTTCAGACATTAAAATCAGTTTGACACTCATGAAATAGAATATTTTAACTGCACGTGCTACACAAGGACTATACCTCCTGCATCCAAATTACTAATATCACATTAAAACATGCTTCTTGTTTTCCTAATATGACATATGGCTGAGAAATCTGTTCGTATATCTCACTATGAGAATGTTAGTCTCCAGCATATCACTCTGCCCTTTTCATTCTGGGACAGCTGTTTTGCTTTTACTTGCTTCCAAGGATTTTTGAAAAATTTGTTCCATAGCATAAGTATAATTATTTTCAAATTCTCCCCTAGCTTTAAGAGAAGATGAACTCTCAAGTTGATCAAGTTTTCTGTAATGTTTTATCTCATCTTTAGTTCTTCAAATAATATTTGCTCAAATTCTTTTTCTAGTAGTTGAAAATATATTTGACCCACTCATAGATGTTTTCATAAATTGCTTTTTTGTGTCTATCTTAGGTTATAAACTTAAGGGCAATACACACAGAGCTCTTAATGATATTTTAAGATGTTTACAGCTTACACCTATAACATACATATGTGTGTTATATGGAATTTATAATACAGTCTGGTTTCCTCCACAAAATACTATGTCAGTGCTTACAAGCATTTCTCAATGTATAAATATTTTTTCTAATGCTACTGAAAATATTTTCAACTGAGTCAAAAACTCTCAATCTTGTGGCAAAGCTTTTCACAAAGGAGGACAGATGAAAGCATTACAAATTTAGGGATCTTTTTACTGACACTTATTAGTTAAAATGCCAAAACGATAGCTTAACAATGCTAAGCAAACTACTAGAAGAAAAATATTCTGAGGTTGTATCTTCTAAAATAAAGACACGCTTCTTTAGTTTAGAGATGATAACATTGTTATAATTAGCTGATCATTTTTAGAATTTATGTAAAATGAATACAAGTGATATCTTCTCCAAATAAGAGCTACATTGTATTTAAAGAAAAGATACAATTTTTTGAAATGAGGTCTCAGGTTGCACTTAAAGACAGGTGTGTGTGTGTTATTAATGTGGCTGTTTTATATAAATAGTTGCAAAGCAAATGGAAGAGGTTAAAAATTCAGTCTAAAGGGCATGTTGCCTGTTTCTGAAACTTGAATATCTCTATGCATCATCTTTAAAACCAAGGTAATACCAGTAATTTTACATTTAGTTGTTGGAATTGTTAAATGAGTTAAAGCACATAAAAAGCATAGAAGTTTCACATACTTATAAATTTTGATCCTTATTAATAAACAACAATAGAAAACATCTTTTTGCTAAAATTTATATTATTCTAAATGGATATTTTATATATTTAGATACAAAATACCATCAGCAGTTCTAACCTAAATTTTTATCAGATGATAAAGTCTACTTTAGAAGTTCAGGTCAATGTTGGTAACAAAACAGAGCCAGAACTCAAAACAGTAGATTCTATTTTATGTTTCTTTAAAATTTTACATCTACAGAAATAATTTATATTTAATTTGTAATACTTTTATAAGCCTCAGGAATTAAGCTTCTATAGCCTAGAATATATTAAATCATATTGGAATTATCAGATTCTTAAAGATTACATTGCACTCACTTGCAAAATTATCCTAGTAGCTATCGTAAAATTAATATGAATGAATTTTAATAAGAAAGAATTGTGTTTATTCTTCTCCTCTGTATCTCTAGAGCTAGGAGGAGTATTTGAAACTGGCCTCCAATAAATATTTGTCAAATAAAGGAAGCACTCCTTTATATGCTAAGTATTTTATGTCATTTTTGTAGCAGTTCTCTAAGGTTAAATATTTTTTCATATGAGGAAGACAAAGATTTAGAGAGATTAGGAATTCATCCTTGATTAAGAGTCTCCAAATATTGGAGCTATGAATTCAATCCAAGATGTCTGACTCTAACACTCATAATTTTAAACTTTTTAAACTTTTAGCATTCATATAATTGCACATATTTATCAATCTCCATATGAATTACAAAGGCACAATGTCTCTGAAGTTCCACATTTGTTCACAATACATTCCCAAGGCAATTCATTACCTAGAATTTAGCACATGCCATTATTCTAACGTATTCTTGACTTAAAAATAAATAAATATTAAGTGCTTCTGCAATTCAGCTATGTTTTTATAAATTTGAATTAACCAACATTCCCTCCATGTATGGCTTTATGGGAAAGCAGGTTTGCAACACTGAGGATCATATTTTCAACTCATTCAACAAATCTTTGAAAGAGCTCAGATTGATTAATGAATACAAAAGAGCTAAAGATAATTAGATGAGAATGAGCTAGGGAAATTCTAAGTTGAACACAGAGAAAACTTTTCTATTCATCTTAATTATTATTCTGAGAAAAGATTTTAAAAATTACATTTGAAAATAAGGAACAGTGATAAAAAACCAAACTACAAATGAGAATAAAAAAATGGATATGTGGCATGTTCTTAGCTTTCTTTCTTAGATGAATAGATTACATTTAATCAACTATTAATATCATTTCACAGTTAGAAACAAAGTTCCTGAATTTGTTAGCTGCTAAATTTGTTAGCTATTCAATACAATAAAGCTACTCAATACAATAAAGTACTTAACTCTTTTTAAGCCATTAGAATTATTCTCTAATATCTATTTTCTACAAATGATGAGCAACCCTTTTTTGAGGACTTTAAAGAAAATAAAACCATTATTCATTTGAGTTTGAAAAGTTGTAATGTGTTTTGCAATGTTAAATAGTATCTAAGTGCTAAGGTGAAAATATTCCACAAAATTGAGTTGGAAAGAAAGTATGATGATCTCTAAAAATATCATAATAAATTACAAGTATATTAAAAACAGACCAGAGAAAGACAAAAATTAACCCTAAACTGAGTACTTTCTTATAAAAGAAATATTTACAAAGAAAACACTTGTAATGTTTAGAGTTGTTATAGATATCCACATGTTGAGTTTTAAGTAGGCATTCAATAATCAGATGAAAGTTGATATGTGATTAAAGTATATCCCAATAAATAGATCACTGAACAATTTATTTCAGGCATTAGAGAAAAATAAGTTTTGTATTTCCTATTATAAGAATAAATACACTATGGCTTTTATAATTTTACTAACTTTTTTCTACTGCAAATAGAATTAGGTATATGGCCCTGACCAGTATGGCTCTGTTGGTTGGAGCATCGTCCCATACACCAAAAGGTCATGGGTTCAGTTCCCTGTCAGGGCACATACCTAGGTTGCGGGTTCGATCCCCAGTGGGGAAGACTACAAGAGGCAACCAATCAATGTTTCTCCCTCTCTCCCCCCTTCCTTTCTTTCTAAAGAGCAATGAAAAAACTATAAGTCTTATAAGGATGAGCAAGAGTTTGATAAATATTAGTATCCTCTATTTGATAGACTTTTAAATACTTAAAATTTTTTGTAGATGATTAACTTAATTTTATAGCTGTCCAATTGATGCACAATACTGTACATAGCATTTGAACATTATAAACTTCCTTAACTGCCAAATTTTTAATGTCAATTAAATTTTAAATTCATAGAAGTTACAGTTGTCCCCAAGTCAATATTAAATAAGAGTAAATATTAAATCTTTTAATATGTTAAATAGTAAATATTAAATAAGAGTAAAATAACATTGTTTTTAACAATATATCAGACATTACTATTAGACTACCTCAAGAATTATTGTTTCAATAAATAATTGTGAAATCAGTGTATAACTGTTTACAAGAAATCATAATTTATTGGGATGTTTTTCATGACAGTACAAATATAGAACACTAAATTAAATTCAAATATTTATACAAATCATTTTCTATTGATCAAGAAAATCTATAGAATATGCTTAAGCCATTGATTTATAAAATCCATAATTTATTACCTAGGCCATTAGTTTAGGTGATATTATCAATATTTGATCTGACCTGGAAAATAGCATCTATTCTTCCTAATGGATGCACAGTAAGTGATTTATAATGTCCTTTACTTTTTCCAGTATCAATAAATTAAGATATATAATTTTCTATGAAATTATTGAGCACATGTTTTAACATATGGCTTTAAAAATAAAGCTGAACTATGAATGTGGGCAGCACAGACCTCACATTCACATTTATGAGATTTGTGGGAAAGTGATATTAGAAGCAATCAGCAAAGTAACCGAGTTCTTTTTCACTACTAAGGAAAACTGCGATTTATACAAATTTAATGCTAACAAACTAATGTTATGTAGGGCACTGTTCCACAGGCCTGTGGAAATGGGGCCTCCGAAGGCAGAAGGGAGGTCTCGACTGCACATAATCGTGAGCATGCAACGTAAGTGCAATTGTACTAATTTCAAAAAAATTATTACAATTATATGAAAAATGAATTTCTTTTCAAGGGAATGGAATATAGGCATTTTTGCTTGTCTCATGATAACCTGTTTTATAAAATTATATAATCTAAACGGAATAGTCTGTATATTATAAATATTTGAGGAATCACTTGTACTGCTCCTATATTCACTGTTTAATTTTGCTCACAAAGTGTATTGCCAAGAATTTTTTCCACAACCAATCTAAGCCATGCAAGAAAAAAATACTAGAAGTAGCTAAAGTTTTAAGGTCATTACTTTAAAAAAAGTGTTTTAATAAAATTAGAAAGTTTGAACAGATTGGTTTAGAGAATTTTCTGACTCCCAGCTCAGTGCTCTTACCATCCCTTCATGTTACCTGGTTGAGTAGAACATAAAAATTGGTTAACTAAAGATTCCTGGATTTAAATAATCTATTTTTTATATTAATGTGTCCCAGAAAATAAAACACTGAATAGTTTTATAGGCCACTCTGTTTTGTCACTATTTACTCTTTTTTATGTGCATTATAAAATAAACATATAACAAAATATTTCAAATAATAAAATTATTCTCTGTCTTGGCCCCTATAATTCCAGCCCTCACAAATTAACCGCAGTTACCAATTTTGTCTGAATTCTTTAAAATAATTCCCATGATACATAAGCATTTTTTACACTGAATTAACTCCAGTATGGGCAGCTCCCTATGTCCATGTCTACAGTATTGGAATTCCTCACCAGAGCAATTAGGCCAGAGAAAGAAACAAAAGGCATCCAAGTCAGAAAAGAAGTATTTGCAATAGACATGATCTTATATAGAGAAAACCCTGAAGAATCCAACAAAAATCTGTTGGAAATAAAGGAATTCTATAAAGTTGGAGGATACAAAATCAATATACAAAAATAAGTTGTTTCTATATGCTAGCAACAAACTAAGAAAAAAAAATTCAGGAAACAGTGCCAAAGAATGAATATAACCAAAGAGGTGGAAGATTTGTACCCTGAAAAGTATGAGACATTGCTGAAAGAAACTGAAGAAGACAAATAAATGCTTACGGCTTAAAACAATTAATACTGTTAAAACATCCACACTACCCAAAGCAGTCCACAGATTCAGTGCAATCCCTGTTAACACCAGTGTTCTTCTGAGACCCAAGGCAAAGGCAGCAAAATGAAAAACACGATGGACTGAATCAAACTAAGGAGCCTTCTGCACAGCGAAGAAAACCATCAATGAAATCAAAAGGCAACCTACAGAATGGGCGAAGATAGTTGCCAACTATGCATAAAAAATTTATATATCTCCAGAATATACAAAGAATTCATACAATTCAATAACAAAAAGCAATCAGTTGAAAAATGGACAGTGACTCTGTATAGACATTTCCCCCAAACACACCAGTGGTGAAGAGGGACATGAAAAAGGTGCTCAGCTTCACTAATCATCAGGGAAATACAAAACAAAACCGCAATGCCTCCTCCTATCTGGTACAATAGCTAGCATCAAGATGACATGAAACAACAAGTACCAGTGTGGATGTGGAGAAAAAGGAACACTCATGTACTCTTGGTGGGAATGCAAGTTTGTGTAACCACTACAAAAAAATAATATGGAGATTCCTCAAAAAAATTAAAATAGAACTACCATAAGACCCAGCAATTCTACTTCTGAGCAGTTTCAACCCGCCTCCCCCCTCAAGCTGTTGTTCTTCCTGATGCCGCCCACCGCCTGAGAGAGCAGCCTTCTCCTCCAGTGGTGGGCGGTGCTCCTAGCCACACCCACCTCCTCCGGGAAGCCAGGCCTGATCATGGCTATTCTGGGTGGCGCTTTCCTGTGTGCTCCCAAGCACGTGCTCCATCAGAAGGCTGAACACGTGCTGCCTAATTATTCAGTCACCTGAATAAGCTCTGAGTTCAGTGAGATCCAAGACTGCTTCCCTCATCTATATATTCTCAGCGTGTATCACAGTCTGCCATTAGGGCTCAAAAATATTTGTTGTCAGCTTTGGGCTTTAAGGCCCAGTAAGCCAACATAAAGTCAGTTCTTAACCGTAGGATGCTTAGTGGGCTTGATAAAATGTGTAAGAACACAGACACTAAATTTCTAAGAGAAAGAAATTTTAGGTAGCCTTTGTCCCTATGTCCTATAGCTAAGTAGCTTGGGTTTTTTTATCAGGATACAAATGTGTCCCAGACAGAGCCTTCTCATTTCAAAATAGTAAAACGACCCTACACATAATACAGTTAAATACTACATAGTTCTAAAGAGTGCACAACGCTAATAGTATTGATTAAATTAATCATGTCCCATTTTATTTAAAATTACCAAAAATTGAATTAAATTTTAAAAACAAGGTAAAAGGGTTTATTTTATATCCCAGAGATGAATGAAATCATATGGTTCTTAACTTTTTCTATCTTATTTTGCTTAGCATGGCATTCCCAAGATCCATGCACGTTGTCCCGAATGGCAGTGTTTCATCTCCTGCGGCTGAGGAGTTTACATTGTGTACAAGGAGACTTGAAACCTATATACTCTTACTGGCCAACATCACCCCAAAACCTTAATTTGAAATAATAAAAAAAGGGTTTGCTCATTTCTGGACAGTAATTTATAATATGCAAAAAAAAAGTCTGTCAAATTCTTCCAACAACGTTACCTAATTTCACCTCAGAAAATACCCAGCAACTAACACTCAAACGTGTAATGGAAATAGTATGGTAACGACAAACATTGTTAAACTTTTTTCCTGTTTTATTCACACTTATCCCATTAGTATATTATTAATATCACTGAGGCTAAGTAATGTTATATAATTTGCTGAAGGCAATACAGTTCTTAAGCCCAAACACACAATCACACCTCCCGGCCCCCACAGTGCCATTGGACGCCCTTTGTGTCTCTGCAGGAAACCTGAGCGCTAGTCCGAGGCTGCACGGATAACAGAGTTGCCCTGGGCGGGCCACTTAACTCCCGAGGCCCCAGTTTCCCGGTCAGCAAACTTGTAATCATTTCCCTCCAGGCATCTTTCACCGCAAAAAGCCAGGGACAATGTCGGTTTAGAGGGTGGCCTAGTCAGGCATCCTTTACATTTCATTACTCCCCAAGTTACTGGGATGGTAGTATTTTTAAGCACATAATAGTTAAACCTCCAAAATGGCTTGGAATGTTTTAACTACCTGCATACATAGGAATAGGCAAAAGTAGGTTTACAGCTGTGAGTATGCCAAACAGAGTTTATTCTTGTATTATTTATTAATTATTGTATGATTTATCATCATTATTAACCTCCTTTTGCCCACCCTTGTATATTAAAGACAGAAGCAGCACAAATGAGGAAATTACAGAGAATACAACCTCAACTTGCACACACATGTAAACTCAAGTACAGTACAGAATACATAACCAATAGAAGAAAAGCCTAAAATGCAACTTTATATTTGATTCAAAATCCATTTCAGGTAAGAAATGACATCACAATTCATGAACATATCTAATTAAGACCAAATCCAGTACCCAAACATTGAATATTTAGTTGCCGCTTCTTAACTGACCTTGGAAAACTTATTGCAAGTTTTTAATTTTATAATAAAATATTTCAAAAATTTTGGCTTGACAATAACACAGCTATAGAAGAATAAGGACAGCTCTTCTCTCTCCCTCCCCCACCAATGGGCAGGCCTCTGCACACAAACAGCCGAGAGTAGAAACGTCTCAATAATCTATAAGGGCACGTTTTTGTGAGCTGTCACTTAGGAAAACCAGAGTTAGGACTATGAATTCTTTTCTAACACTGATGTGAGTGCCAAAATTGCCATGTAAATATATCATGCAAATACGATATCTGCTGCTCTCACCAAAGTTTTCTCTGCACTTCTCATTGTCTTTCTCTATTTCAGCATATAAAATTTAGGATTAGATTTGGTTGGTAGAACAGGGAAATCCAACAAAATCAGTGGCTTTTGTTTATTCCCTGACATTAAAAGGAAAACACAAAAGAGCCAAGACTGATTGACAGCCCTGAGCAGACACCGTATCTACAAACACACTCAGGACCTGGGCTCCTTCCATACCCCTCCTCCATTCTCTTTGCACAGGTCTTTCATTCTCACAGCGAAGCACTTTTTCACACTGGCTACTGCAGCCCCAGATATCATATAGACAAGAAAGGGGAAGGACAGGAGTTCATAAAGGACACATATTTTGAATAAGTCATCTCACTTCTGAAGAATATGCCTAGAATTCTTAAATAACACCTCACATTGACTAAATCTGTTTATCTCTTGTTGCTCAAGAGGCACAGGGCCAGGCCTACAGCCAAGAATGGTTGAGATAGGAACATTACCACTGTGAATAAAAGAGGGATTCTTTAATCCCTCTTTTCAGGAACATAACCATCTGTCATTCTCATACTTCAAATCTTTGACCTTCAACCCTACTTAACCCCTTGGAAGAACATACCCCCACTTACAGCTATGGGAAAACTCTGAAATTAATCATTTTATCTGCTCGGTCCTCTTTCATATACATAATGGTCATGTTCCTGAGCATGAACTAAGTCCACAGAGTTATCGTAATTACTGGCACTCAAACACGGAATCACTACTGTGCAAAGCCGGTGTGAGGGAGTTGGGAAGGCAGAGGAGTTCTATTCATGTTCAGTCAGGTTTGGATCACCCTTTATAGTTACATGAGTTTTTTCTTGTCCTTGGACTATTATCTTGTTACCAGAAAACAAACAGTCTTTTCATCAGTGTTTCTTAGACTGACAAGTTGCTCAGTTTGCCTCCCTGCATCACTCAATAATCCCTTGACCTCCTTGTACGGGAGCTCCCACAAATATGGGACCGTCCTTCTTTTAAGTCACATTTGAGCTCATAAAAACACAGGCATTTGAAATGGGCCATGGGAACACATGGCATATTTCTCCAGCTTATCTGGCTGCCCAATGGCTGTAAAGCACACTCCAATAGATTAAGAGAAGGGACCGTAATCCTCTCCAGAGGGTAGTGAGTGCTGCAGTGGAGTGGGAACACCTGGTGTCGCCAACCACTGCATGCAAAATAAGTGTCGCTATCCAAGACTCATCGTGTGCCCCAGCAACGTGGAGTCACTATCTTTTCGCATTTACAGGATTTGAAACGCACTCATCTTATTCAGTGGGATCAGAGTGGAGAGGAAACCTTGGGAATTTTTTTTAATTAGACATATTCTCAAGAGTACATGAATACACATGGCAAAACTGCCTTGAGTAAGAAAGTTTCTTCTCACCTAACAAAATGAAAAATTTTAAACAGGTATCAGGATAATTGATGTACTCAATGTACTTTTTAAAGAAAATTTATCTAGGTAATTCAAGGAAAAATGGTGATTTTTACCTAATTTTCAGAAGTAAGAGTAGCTGCAAGGCTTTGAAGTAGTTCTTGCATATAAGCGGTAATTTTAGGCACCAATCCCAAACCTAATGTAAAACTATCTGACTTTATGGTCTCTTCAGTCACTTGCCACTAATAAGTAAATTGGCTCTTGGGTTTGGCTGTAATATAGAAATGTCACAGAGATCCCAGAATGGTGGCAATTTCCAGGCTAATAACTAAAATGAGAATAGGAACAGGACCCTTTTGGCTAATTCAAAAAATATGCTGTAGCACATAAGATAAGACTTCAAAGATAGTCTTACATCTGAGGAAATTAAAGAAGTACATCTTTCCTAGCAATAAAAGAAAAGATTTTATTTCATTTAATGCCTCTCCCAGATGATCAATTTTCTACCACAATGAAAGATATAAAAAGTTCCACAATTGTTAACATGTTTAAAAATGCCCTCATCCCTGAAGTCTTTAATCCATTCATGTCTAAACTGAAATTTTGCTGAGCCAATGACTAGAGATTGCCTTTCTCATTAACTTTTGTAAAGGACAGACAGATGCTTTTTACATCCTTTTCTTCCTAGAATCTATTTTAACAATGAGAACCAAATCTTTAATTTTTCTGAAATGACTATCCAGTGGTTAGGTGGAAGACATGGGCGCATCTCAGAATATCTATGGTGGATATGTACACTACCTTTGTACATATATACATACATATTATGTTCCCCAAAAACTTACTGATCCACACACATATTCTCTTAGTTACTGTGGGTACATTGTATCTAAGGGCCTAAGAGCTACATTAATGACCTGAAAGTGGAGTGAGGAGGACAGAATTTAGAGGGTCTGGTGCTTTAAATTGAAAAGAAAAATGGTCCATGTTTGATGAAGCTCATAGGCTACTTGAACAAGATGAGTTTAAGAGAAATGGCAAGGAAAAAGAATGATTGGAGTGAATTAAAGTGATAAATGGACAAATGTGAATAAATTATACTTACATCCAGTGACATGGATAAATCTCATTAAACATAATGTTAACCAAAGGAAGGTAGTCATAAAAGCACATTTACTATATGTTTTATTCTATTTTTATAATTCACAAAAGGTAAAACTAAATCTCAGTCTTTAGCAATGTCAACTGACACAGTAAAATTATAAAGACTATAGAAGTAGTGATCACCATACCATCGGAATGATGCTAAAATTTAGGGAAGAGGAATGAGGTTAGAGTGTGAAGGGATATACAGACACATTCACACAGTAGTGAAAGTGTTCTATTCCCAAACTCGGCAGAAGTTTTCGTGATTTTTTTTCTATTGAGCAGTAAGTTGTACACTGTATTTTATGTTCATTTCTGTATGTGTGTTAACTTCAAAATAAAGCACTTTGAAAAGGAAAACAAGATGGAACATACTTCTACTTTCATCCACGACAAAGTCACTAATACCGGACTTGGCTCACTGCTCTAAATGATTATAAAACTAAAGAAAATATAACAGACACAACTAGATATGTCAGGCACCACATAGAGAAAATTGCAGAGGATTGTAATCAAAGCAAAGCCACATCCGTCAGTTAAAAAAAAAAAAAAGTCTGCATGTAATTCAATTTGCAGACTTCAAAATTCAACTACCTGCAGATGAGGGGAAGATAGTCCAGATTCCCCTAAAACATATTCGTATTATCTAGTGGGAGTTGCAACTACTTGGCATGCAAAACAGCCATAACATTTAGGAAAAGAAAGCACACAATTAAAACAATTCTGAGATTACCTGGATTTGAAATTAGTAGACAAGGATTTCAAAAGCACTGCTATAAAATAAATTCCAGGGCCTGAAGGAAAATATGGACATAAAGAATAAACAGATGAGTAATCTCCAGAGAAATAATAAAACCGACAAAAGAACTAAATGAAAATTTGAAAATAGAAAAGTATAATATTTATGTGAAATTTTATCAAATGAGATAAAGATCAATTTGAAGAATGCTGAAGAAAGCCTAAGTGAACTAGAAGCTTCTTCATATTAGGGGTCATGGGTACAAAATTAGGCCAGACAGAATTATGGAATATTCTTCAGCTATGTACAGCTTCTGTGGTATATACAAGTTTACAGGTTTTTAATTTAACCAAGATTAAATTTTAGCTTCAAGAATAAAAGGAAATGAGAAAGGGGCAAGGGAGTGGAGGGGAGAAAATGACATTCTAATTATAACATTTGATCATAAGACTTAAGATGGTTAAGGATACTAGTAAGAGCATGAAGGGGGTTAAGGAGTGTGAAAAAAAATGCAAGGATTGATGACCCATGTGTCCAGGAGGCCTCAAGACTGATAGATTCAGGCAACTAAAAGCAGTGACCTGGGAAGATAGAAAGTAAGGTTAGGAACATGGGAGCTACAAATCTGAGATTAGGGAGGGATTCCACTTACAGACAGTGAAGGAATCTAGGAAGCAGCACTATCTAGTAGTGCCTTCTGCAATGATAGAAATGTTCTGAGCTGTCAAATGTGGTAGCCAACTAGCCCCATGTGCCTACTGAGAATTTGATATGTAGCAAGACAATTGAAGGACTTAATTCCTAATTTTTTAATTTAATAATCACATGGGGTTAATGGCTACCATATTATTATGTAGTGCAGGGCATGATACAACTGCAGAAGTGGGTAGATGAGGCCAGATAGGAAGCCAGACATCAGGAGAGCAAAGCAAGGGGATTGGGAGGATCATCCTCTGGCTATTAAAATCACCAATTTTAATGTGTGTGGTGACAGGAGAGAAGGACACTGATCCAGGAGCAGCAACTTCGAGACATGAAGGAAAGTAATCTGGATGACTGCAGTGAGGAAGGTGATGGGTGCTCTAGTATTTGGGCACGCAATTCAAGCTTGGAGGGCCTTAGGGAGAAAGACTGGAGGAAGATCTCAAAGTGGTTGTAAGGACCACAGAAGACACATTCCCACCTACAGATACTGAGGCATATGGGTGAGAGGGCTCCATGGAGGAGAGGTGTACTCAACACAAAGTTGGATTCCAGTTAAAGTGTGAGACTGAAAGGTATGTTCAACCAAGGGACACATTATTTTCATTTCCTACATGAGGCTTTGAAAATTGAAGCAAAGTGTCAAGATCACAGAGTTTAAATAAATGACAGAAGACTTGAAGATTGATAGTTTTATTCCAATGCCCATGCCCCTAACCACTGAACTCTACTGAGTGTTCATTGCAGTGCCTAAAAATAGGGAGCACCAGCTCCCATTGCAGTGCCTAAAACTAGGGAGCACCTGATACCTGTTAGGTATTTTTCAAATTAATGTTCAGCAAAATTGCACACAGAATGCCCATAACGATGGTCTATCATTCAACTCCACTGGCCCCATACAATTGCATATAAATTGTGCCTATTTTATGATGGTGACTTGGTTTATAAAAAAGGCTTTTTTATATTTGTTTCATGTTGCTACTTAAAAAAGTCTTGTGGACTTCATTTTAATCTTCCTCAAACTACTCCCCCATTCCAAAACCCTAAAGTATAGTCACCGTAAAGTATAGGGTGACTACGTTTTTTCACTGTGGACTAAATATTCTTTTCTTCCCTAAACTTCATCCTTTATAATTGACTTCTCAGCTTCTCTAATTACCTATTTAGAGCCACTAGGACATGGACAGCAATAATTTTTGACAATTTTGGAGTCACACAATTTATCCTGAGTTTTCATGGATTGTCATAAATATAATGCCAATGCTACATGTAGTTACACAGAAAATTTGAAGGTTGGCTAGTAGAATGCTAATTCACTTCCTTACTAAAAATCAGAAACAGAATGTGAAACGGACTTTTTCCTCTCAAAAGTCACAGAAACTTGGATGCTTCTAGAGTTCTTTATACTTTGCTCAATTGACTTATTCTGTTTTCTAACTTCTTGAAACTGAGGTTTAAAAATGTGCTTGTTAACATCGCTATGTTACATACTTACGATCTTAACCAAAGAAGAAACTTAGATCATTTGTCTTTTGTTATTTTAATTTTTCCCTAGAAGTCTACATGTGTTAGTTATACCTGTAAGTGGGGAGGTATGCAAGTAAGGGATGTGAAGTAGAGATGTGGCTAAGAGCAAGGAGAGGCCAAGAAAAACAAAACATGGAAACAAAGGGAATCGAAAAGATACATCTTAGAAGTGGAAGGCATGAAAGCGGATCTGAGAGCGAACAGCCTGAAAGGAGATGTGTAAGCTGAGGCAGCATCACAAAGAGACATAAAACTATGAGAGCATCCCAGATCTCGAAATAAAAGACCAGGGAGCAGTCACGGCAAATGGTAGCAGCACTGAGTATCTTGGGTGGCCTGAGATGTGGTGGCAGCAAATGGGGAGGGACCCTCCTGACAAATAGAAACAAATCCTAAAGGCCAAGTGTCAATCATTTATAAGTCATTGCTGAGCTCACAACAAAGGACCAGTGGCTTGCTATCCAACATCAGATCTGACAGCAAATATGAGAGCCATAAACAAAAAAAGTGAACAAGTGGCCCGGTGCAGAGAGGTAAGAAACATACTGAGAAATAAAGTACAGGGCAGAATCACCTGAAATGTCTCTAAGACCCACGAGCAGTGGAAAGCAGGGGTGTCCGGAGGCTGTTTGTTATGTGTTGGGCACCAGGAGTTACACAGGCAGGGCAATCTCTCTACAGATTTAGGGTCTGGCCACCAAGACCTCAGCAAGTACAGTACTTATGAAGCTACAAAGTAGCTCTGTAGCTCTGTAGAAACAGACTACACCCTAGGGGAACAGAGCAAATATTAAACATGGTCCCTTCTCTAAAATTGACTTGGAAAAGAGAAAAACAATGAAAAAAATAAGAAATATGTGATTATCGGATGGCTGTAGGTTATGTGCAGAATATATACCTCCCTGTGGTAAAAATTAAGTAATTTAAAAAACAGTGCATGAAATATTTAATATGCATAAAGTAGATACCTGTTTTTATATGTACACCACATGCCTATAGGTCCCTGTGTAGATGCATAAATTCGATAGATTAGAGAGGAATTAAGAGCACAGGCTTGGGAGCTACACTGTTTAGGACGAAGCCTGGCTCTCTACCTTAACTAGCCATGTGAAGCTGGGCAAGTTCTGTTACTCTTCTGTGCCTTGGATCCCAGAGACTATAATAGAACTTTCCAGGTTCCTATCACATGTACCAGGCAAGATGGTAAAGTGCTCAGTAAGTGTTTGCTTTGACAGTTATTATCATAACATTACCTAAGGGCTAGAAAAGTGGTCTCTTTAATAGAATAAACCACGATCATTTTTTGGGGGGGAGAGGGGGTTCAATGATGATACTTAAGAAAAGCAGATGATTTCCTAGTGCTGTCAAATGTTTTTGCACAGGAAGTAAAACCCTGGATAATTAAAGCAAATACCTATACCCCTGAGTGAAATGCAAATCAAGGGTTCCTGGGTTTGAGTCATCAGGTTTCATTATTTAGATGAACCAAGCTGGTTGGGCTTGCTAAGTCAGAAGCATTTCTGATCCTCTAAACACACCTACCACAAACCAGATCTGAGGGTGACGCTGAAACTCTCACAGCACTGAGAGCAAAGCACCGGCATGTCTCTCACTGAACTGGCTGACTGTGTTGTTCTTCCACAGCTCAGTGTTCAAAATGAGACTGTAATAGTGAAATGCCAACAGATCTCAGATTGCACCTAGTTTTTCCACTTAAGTATTCTCTTACTTGATTTCTAACTACCTAAAATCCTTGAGATGCCTCTCATTGCTAAAAATCTGTTTTACAGGTGAAAATTTTAATGCACCAAATATGGTATCATTTATCTGATAGTCATTCCCTGCTTAATAAAGAAGGTGTATTTTACAGAATAATTTTAGAGTGCAGTGTTTTGTTTTGTTGGCTCATTGAATCTTGCTATATTTAGCATAATCTTATCAAATCCCTATAAATAAATAATCATGTTTCTGAGATGCTCTTTTCATTTTTGTTGGGTGCAATCCTTAACGTTTATTATCAACTAGATATTTTTCAGGAAATTTTAAAATAATTTATTTTGACAAAATTATTTTAAATGTATGTATATATGTATATAGAGAGAGAATTAAAATGACTGAAGCTTGTTATGTAAAATGATAAAATAGAAATCTGAAATTGTACTTTATAACTGCAGAATGTCATTTTTTTAGATTAAAAAAACATCTCACTAGCTCTGTTCTTGTTAACCCAGAATTTAGCATTATTAATTTAGTGTTAGGAGGCTCAGAAAAAAGTTTGATATTTATAATATAGACTAGAAAATTGTTGAACATAAGCAAGTCAACAAATAACTTCCACAGCTAAAATTATCTTAGGATTCCAGCTTGTATATCAGCAAACTTTGCAGATTTTCTTCAAGACATTTACATAGTTTGCCACTACCCTTCCTCATCTTTCAATTGCTTTTTAAAATATGTAATAATTCATCTGACACATGTCCCAGCTTTTTAAAACAGACACCATGAATGACTCTTAAAGAACATTTGAAATTAAATAGCAAGAATAATCTTTCAAATCCTTCCCTGTTCCTGAAATATGAAGAAAGTTGACTTTTGAACTCAGTTACCAACAAAAGAGGAAAATTCTCTAATATTACAGCTGTCAGAAGTTTTCCTACTAAAATGTCAAACAATTGCACAGATGGATCAGTTTGAAAGGTATTACTTCATATTTATGAACAACAATAAAATGTGTGCCAAAGTCTTTATGGCTAAGACTTAGTGAATTCATCACAGATTCTTTCAGTACTAGGTTTGCCACCAAACAAAACACACAAGTTTCCCAATATTCAGTTAAATTAGATCACAACAAGTCAACACCTAAATTATCAGCTCTGTGTGTCCCATTTGCTCAGGCAGGATACAGTTTTCCTCATTTCCAAACACTCCTGGTGGTCGCAGAGGTGTCTCACCTGTGCCGCCCACATCCCTGGTCTCTCTGTTCCAGCATCTGCCAGACCACTGATCTCCCCGAGGCCCAATTCTCACAGGCATCCAACCATGGAGGTTTGCACACCACAGAGTGACAAGACAGCTCACCCAAGTGAGGAGAAAAATTCTCTCTCCTGTTTTGCTAAATTAAGGGGAGATGCTGCTGTAGGGTATCTTGCGCCCTCAAGTATAACACCTTAATATTTGTCTTAAATGTAATTCAAATTTCCTTGGACCACGCAGCTATACTATCACCTTCCCAAGCAAATCTATATTCCCTAGAGTACTAGATCGAATGGGTCAAGCGACAGTCACTCCACCAAACCCAAAAACACCATTCTCCGAAAATGATTAAATCACATTGCGAAGTCCAGGTTATTATGTTGAATTATATCCTCTTTGCTGCAGTCAGCCCCTGCACACTGGGTTTTCTTGCTTTCTTGACCACTATGGCCCCTTCCTCTGCTGAGAACCTGGTATGTCTAAGCTATAATTGGGCACAGAGCACATCATTTTTCTAAAAAAGCTCCTGACCAGCAGTCCAAGTCAGCAGATGCAAATAGATACTAGCAGCTACATCTAGATGAACAGAAGCTCACACATACAACAGAAAACCCTGCTTCAGCTGTTTGAACAATTTCATTAGAAAAGATTGTACCAAGCTCTATCCTGGCTTTTAAACATTCCCTCACAAGTTAATAAATAAATATCCCAGAGCAACTTGAAAATTAAGACTAAATTGCAATCTTGGCTGCATTTTGAAAGTTTCATTACAAGTCAAGTGAATAATTGATCAAAAGTTTCTGAAGTGCCATGAAAATACAGAAAACTAAGGCTCATGTAGCAAGTGATCGTATGAATTTATTAGAGTGGATTTTATGGGGGGGTTTCAGCCCACATAATAATCTATCTCTGAGAAACAGGCCAATTGCATACTGTTTAAGCTCTGGTGAGTGACTTGCAAAAAAATCCATCCCATCACCTGTATGGACAGGCTCTAAAATTTACTGCATTTTTATGTGGCATTCTATTTAGTTAATGGAACCCCTGACTTTTCTAACATAACTCCACATAATTGTCAGATGTCACTGATGGGATTATTAACAATGTTAATAACATTTTGCTTGTATCAAAATTATAATCCAAAAGGATCATCAAAATAGGTATAAAAAGATAAAAGCATGAATCTGTATGGCAACTGACAAAGTTTCATGTCCACATGGTGATTCAATCAATAATAGAGAAATGCTGATGCTTCTAATATGTTTGATAATAATAACGGTGTGAGCTGCACATTATACGTAAATGATGAGGACAAAATGGCCCTACACTCTAAATCACTGGGAGCTCAAAGTCCTTTCCTTGTATTTTATAGCTTAGAGCCACTGGTGTGCACATACACATTTAATTTTGTCCAGTCTCATGTATTACTGCCAAGGTGCAAGCAGAGTCGAAAGCTTTGGTGATGCATGCTTGCAGTTTTCCTCTCCTACTGCATATCATCAAATATTCAAAAGGCAAACAGCATATTACATCCTTTCAAAAAATCTTAATTAAAAACTAAGTACTAAGAAGCAGGTTCAATAGCATAAAATTCATGGAAATTGTTATTTAAGTTAAAAAGGACTTATGGAAGGAAGACTTTCCCTGCCAGAGAACAAGCCCTGGCTCATGTTCATGAAGACGGGCTCTCACACACTTAGGAGGCTTTACAGGAGTCTTGCCGTAGCCCCAGCAGCTGGGCCAGTGTTAACTTCCCGCTGGGGATGTGATCATTTCTCCTGCCACATGTCTTTCTAGAAAGGAAGAAAAGTTCCATTGGATATAAAAAGGTTTTAAAGAAAGTATATTTTCACATATTGAATATGTTTTAAAGTTTTTCATGTGTACCTACAAAGCAACTGTATACATCTAAAACTAAAGAACTAAAACCAAGATGAAAGAAATTCAGAGGAAATTAATCACTGCAGCACATACCTGTGTCATTGAACACACTCTCTCACACACAAACATACTACTTGAGCTCGCCTCTTGGAAAAGCAAGATCATCTTGCAGTCTTCCAGATTATCGACCTGTTTTTATTTAGTTTGGGGCAATGGAAGTCTTTCTTTCTTTCTTTTTTTAATAATACCACTACCACTGCACTGGTTTCTAAAAGCAAATGGATTCAATTCCTTCCCTCTAGTTAGGAGTTAGAGGAAGATGAATCTATAACTTAATACAAATGAAGTATTAAATTTCTCCTTTTTGCTTAGCAGATTCCAAGATGATAGAAAATCTTTTCTATAATCTGCTGCTGATCCAATATAATCTCCAAGATTATTGTGACCACACTATAGTTTTGTTATAAACTCTTTGAGGCCAAGACCTCCATTTCTTGGACAAAGTAAGTCAAACCCTATGTGAAACATTTTGGGGAATTCTAAAGATCTCCATATGAAATACTGCTTCCTTCCGTGGCCTGAAAGAAGTTTCTTCTCACCATAAGTAATCTGCTGTTGGTTCAGGCACTGATGTTTCCATTAAAACACAAACATGTTAATTTTTTTATCTTAAAATTATTTTATTAATATATAGCAGCAGTTACTTTGATAAGAATTCAAGATCAATCTTATCTATATTTAAAAAATGTCCTTCTATCATTCTCTTCTGCTGGACTTCTTAACTTGTTAGGATGAAATCACATGTATTTTCTTGTCCTGAAAAAGCTTCTTGACTGTCAAGCTGCGTGTTCCTTTGTTAGTGTATGTGTGAAGGCTAAGAGTGGTTTTGCTGGATTTTCCCAGGGTTCTGTCTGTGGATATAAAGATATTTTAGGAGAGAAAGGGTGAAAGAGCATCTCTTTGAAGCTGATCACTTTCTAGAAGTTCCATTACTTGCTCAGAGCTAAAAAAGGATGGTTATAGCATTGTTTTCTATGGTAATCTGACTCTGTTGCTACCGTGTACAACACAAGCATAATACAACCAAAGACACTGAAAATAAGAAGGGGCTGATAGTCACCAGAGGGGAGAGGGGAGGGAATTTCAGGGGGAAAGGGACAGGGTTTGGAGCAACAAGTATAAAGGACACATGGACAAAAACTAGGGGGACTGGAAATGGGAGGGAGGTGGGGAGGGCTGGGGCAGTGGGCTGAGATGGGAATAAAAGACAAGAACAACAATTAAAATAAAAAATAAAATTAAAAAATAGAAGTAAAGACTAGAGACAAACAGTAAGATAAATAGATCTAAACTTTTGTTTCCAACCTCACCCAAGGATATGTTTATTGGTTTTAGGGAGGGAAGAAGGGAGTAGAGAGTGAGAGAGAAACATCAGTGTGAGAAACATTAATCAGCTACATGTTAAATTTTTTTATGACTAAGGTTATAAAGAAGTGAGCAAAAATGAAGCCATTTCTTAATTGAGAATGATATAGAAGCTGCTGCCTAACTTTCCTGCAGTTCAAGCTCGCATTCTACTCTGGTGGACCATCAAGGTTCACAACGTTATCTGTAAAAGGCCTGGTAATAAATACTTTCAGCTTTGCGTACGGTCTGTGTTGCAACTACAGGACTCTGCTCCTGGGCCTCCAAGCAGCCAAGGACAAAACAGACAAATGAGTGTGGCTTTGTTACAATAAAACTTTATCTATGGATACTGAAACTTTAATTTCATATAAATTTGACTTAATCACAAATTAATACTTAGTTATTCCTCAGCCTTTAAAAATGTGAAACCCATCCTGAGTTTGTGGGCCCTACAAGGACAATCAGGAAGGCAGAGTGGTCTCAGGGACAGTAGTTTGCAGACCTCTGACCTAGGTGGTGAAGACTGAAAACTTCGTGTGTCTAAAACAGAGCCCCGCCCTGGCTGGTGTAGCTCAGTGGATTGAGCATGGGCCTGCGAACCAAAGGATCACGGTTTGATTCCCAGTCAGGGCACATGCCTGTGTTGCAGGCCAGTTCCCAGCAGGGGATGCACAAGAGGCAACCACACATTAATATTTCTCTCCCTCTCTCCTTCCCTTCCCCTCTAAAGATAAAATAAATAAAATCTTAAAAAATAAAAATAAATAAACAGAGCCCTGAGTCTCCCATAGTCCCACACCAACAAAAAAGCTCATCCAACCTCATCACTCACAAGGCTATACATCTCAATAAATGTATTTGTTTGATTACACATGCCAAAAACCTTATAGTTTTGTTTAACCTGTCTCTTTTCTTACATCCAGTCCTGTCAGCTAAACCTTCAAAATATATTCAGAATCCTCCCACTTTTCATTACTAGATCCTGTCACACTATTGAACCACTGTCATGTCTCACTTGGTCTGTTACTTTAGTAGGAAGTGCCTACCTCCAGTCACACTAAACTCAACCTGTTCTCCACACAATTCAGAAAGGTCTTTCTAAAATATAAGACTGTATTCCACTCCTCTGTTTCATGCAGTCCCATGGCTTCCCATCTCACGAAGAAGAAACACCTCCATGCATACTTTGGCCCACGAAGTCCAGATCTCTCTGCTATCTCATTGGCCTCCACTTCCATCACTCCCACCTCTGGCTCCAGCCAAACTAGCCTCCCTGCTGTTTCTGAAACACTCAAGCACACTCTGTCCTCCGAGTGTTTGCATTTACTGTTCCCTCTGCCTAGAGTGCTTTTCCCTCACAGATCTGCATGGCTCACCTCCCCATTACTAAAAAGGTTTCCCTAACCAACCAATACATAATACAATACCTCCCCCACCATCACTTTTAATTCATTGCCATCTTTATTTTTCTTTGTAGCATGTACCATCTCTTAACTTAGTACATATTCTTTATTTCCTTATATTTTTCCACCAGTATTTGGACTCCACAGAGACAGAAATTTTGTGTTATTTTTTTCTTGACTGCTATATCCACTGCTAGTAGAACATTAGTTGAAGGGATAGACCAAGGAATGAATAAGGAATGAATGGAAGGACGTCAGAATTTTGAAAAGGGGCAGGAGGAAATGGAGGTGATACCTGACCACTTAGTCATCTTATTTTGAGCCTCTTCTTCATTCCATCATGAAAACCAACAGAGGCAATGTCGCATGGCTGCTAAGAGTGCAGGCTCTGTGGTAAGCCATGCTTCCATTCAAACCTCCATTTCCTCTACAGCGACCTAAAAGTTTTTGGCGGGGACTTTGGGACTTTGCATCTGCATGGCCACAATTGTAAAATGGGGATATCTATTATTCTGAGAATTGAGAATTTTAGATAAACTTCTAAGTACAATGCCTTAAAATTTTATCAAACAAGTGATAACTGATAATATAATGGAAAGCTTACCTATGTGCATATATATTGCCTTTAATCAAAAGTAGGAAAACATGAGTAATGAAAAATAGATAACTCCAATGAAAAATAGATAACGCCAAAAGATCAAAATAAGGAAGTTCTATTAGAGTCAAATAAGAAACAAGTATAAATACAGAATTGCACGAATCAATACATTAATATAAATCACCATATTGATATGGAGATATCCATTCCATATGTATGTATTGGGTACCAATATAGAGGGGTGGGGCAAAAGTAGATGTACAGTTGTATGAGAAATAGTTTATTCTTGTATTATTTATTATTAATTTTTTAATCTTTATTTATTGATTTTCAAGAGAGAGGTGAAGAGGTGGGGGGAGTGATAGAGAGAGAGAAGCATCAACCTGGCACTCCACTCACCTCTGTGTTCATTGATTGATTCCATTATGTGCCCTAACCATGGATCAAACCTGCTACCTTGGCTGATGGGGATGATGCTCCAACCAAATGAGCTGCCCAGCTGGGAATATTAATTAATTATTGCATTATTTTTTTGTATTGCACCTGTAAACCCACTTTTTGCCTACGCTGTACAGATACACTTTAAGCACAGTATCTTTCCACCTTTTCAATGGGAATATAAAAACAAACAAGGCTATTTTGGAAAGATCACCTAGATTTCTACAAAGTAGTAAGATCCATTCTTTATATTCTTTACATTTTCAGCATATAGTTTTCTAAAATCATAGTTAAAATAAAAATTGACTTGATCTGGCATGGTTTGTTTTTTACTAAAGCCATTAATCGAATTGAGTTGTGTGTAAATCAGTAGTTTGCGAATTTCAGTGTATGTTACCATCACAGTAAAGGATAGGAGCACCGATCTTATAAAAGTGGAGATTCTTGGACTCCCATTGACTTCCCAGTTTTGATTCAGAAGTTTGAACCCAGATATGTGCATTTATAACATCAGTTCAAGTAATTCTAGTGTGTATTTACCCACTTTGAGAAATCCAATCTAATAATGTATATATTTAAAAAAACAAAAATTTGCAATATTATTTCTAAATTAAAACTCTTGAACCAAGAAATATTTATCATTTCAATGGCATGATTAACATCTTTCTGACTAATGTAACTATGGGCACTTGTGTGATTAACCAATCATATAATTGGGGTTCAGGCCACACCAGAGCAGTGATGCAATGGTCTCAACAATTTGTAGAATTTCTCTCCAATAATTATTCTATGAACCAAACTAAAAGGGTATGTTCTGTTTTTTTTATTAGGGTTTGAAGAAACAAAGATTAGCTGTCTCACTGAGAACAATGACACATCACAATTAAGTTTAGAGACTGGAAAGCTATAAATTATGTTTAAATTTTTGCATGTTGTTATAAATACTAATTTTAAGAGCATAGTTTGATGGGAAAGATGAACCATCATTAAAACCTCAGTTCTCTCAGCCCTAGCTTCCTTCTCTCTTTGAAATGGTCCATAAGAAGTAGAGAAAGAAAAAGAAATCTGCAAGTTTTACAGAGCTTGGAAAAGGCCACTGATATGAAATGACTGTCACACTTCACCTTCACTACTTTAGAAATAATTATTTCCACTTAATGGTTGACAGATCGGAATCAAATTTTACATTCTAGGTGTTTGGGAGTGAGGGGCAGGGAATGACAACTAAAAATGCCTGTCAGCAAAAGTTTATAAAAATCATTAGAAGGTGGAAGGCGGGGAGGCATCTGTTTGGCCTGACAAAACACACACAAGACCTTACGAGGTGCCTGACTTGAAAACAATTTCTTGCTCTGAAAAGATGCAGAAGGCTTGTATTTATTTTTAATTAGCTTGTGGTTTCACATTTAATTTCTTAAATATCTTACAAGAAAAATGAAGTTAAAATTGGGCTACATATTATCAAGTTTTATCTGTTGGGGACTTACTCCCAATCTTTCTATGAAGTCTGTAAAAGTGGATAATATCAAACACGGACATAATAAAGGAAACTTATTTTCCACTTTTTACACAATAGAAGATGAACTATTTTTCCCAACTGAGGTTAAAGGTTTAGTTATTAAGAAATGTTTTTAATAAAATATTTTAATATTTTGGATAAGACAGAATAGCCTTCTTTGTGAACATTGTTATTACATAGACAATTGAAACTGAGGTGCCTTCACATTACTGAATATTGTTCCATGTTCAATATAAATTTATATATAGATTTCAAATTGTACTGATAAGGTATTTTCTAGCAAGAGATTTTTTTTTTAATTGAAGAAATGAACCTAGATTAGAAATAAATAAGAAAAAGCTAGGAGCCTTATGATTTCACTCAAATGTGGGATATAAAACTGAAACTCATAGACACAGACAACAGTATGGTGGTTACCAAAGGGAAGAGGATAGGGGAGTAGGAAAGGGGGTCAAATATATGGTGGCAGAAGATTATTTGATTTATGGTGGTGGTCACACAATGAAGTATACAGATGACGTATCACAGAACTGTACACTTGAAACCTATATGATCTTATTAACCAATGCCAGCCCAATAAATTTAATTTAAAAAAGGAACAAAAAAGTCAAAATAAGTGCAAAAACTTTTTGCTAATAATGTATTTTCCAGCACAGATTTTTTCAATGGAAAAAATAAAGCTAGATTAGCAATGTGTTTCCTCATCAGTGGCAGCCCACAGTCCTGCCTCCCTGCGGGAGGGGCAGGGAGCCAGTGCCCTGATCGCTTCACCACACAGCTGCGAGTCGTTCAGTGCCATACAGAGTCTAGTGTGCAAACTTACTATGAACTTTGTTAAGGACACTATATCAAGTGAAAGAATATGTTGATACGGTGAAAAGACCACTGAGGTTCATAAAAATATTTAAGAAACTCAGTGGAATCTGGTGGTCTCTGTAGGTTGAGAATATGTTTTAACTTGGTTATATATATATTTACTGAATCACAGTAAGAAGTTTAATTTCATTCAGGATAAAAATTGTTGTATGCGAGATCATGGTCAGAACATTGTATCGAATGATTGTTGAAATTATCATTCTAACTATGAGAATAAAATAGACAACAAGAACTGTATATCTTTCTAATTATTCACTTGGTAAAGATGTGGGGAAATCAGGAAAATAGGTTATATTTTTGTTGTATGAAACAGTGTCTCCATTTGTTATGAAGTTACTATATTTTCTGGTTTCCTTAACCTATTTATAATAAAATTTGAAGAATAAGTAAGTGCATTATAATTTTATTATCCTACTCTTTTATTAGTAACAAATGCTATTAATAGTAAATAGATATTATATATTACATAAAATAATAATGCAGAATATAATATGAAATGTGGAATTAAATATCATTAGCTCATTTTAAGCTAATAATTTAAATTACCTTAGTATATAGCTCTACATATCTTATAGTGATCTTCAACGAATAGGACATAAAATATTTATTGATATTCATTATATCTGCCTAAAATTAGCAGAAAAGATTATATATGTAGACAGAAATTATTAAGGAACAATGAACTGAGATATAATTTATTACAAATTAAATATAGTGACTTAATTGAGTACTCTATTATTTTTAAATATTGTTGACAAAAATCCCACAAAATTTTAAAAGGCTTTTGGTAATATGTACTTTCCATCCTGTAAACAAGGTCAGACTTTGCAAAGTAATAAAAGGGAATTATTGCTCTATGATACTTTAAGAGTGATAAATATCTTCTACAAAATAAATCAACAAGGCACAAATATGGAAAAGTATTGCTTATTGTTCCTCTTCTGAAATTCTTCAGGTTGTCTGATATTTAATTTTAACCATAAATCAACATGTACTATATTAAAATAAAATTACTAAATATTAAAGGCATAATCCATTTTCACCTTATTTATGAAGTATAAGGTCTAAATTTTTTAGATTGAAACCAATTGTTCTGATATTTTAATGTATACAGCAAAGATAAGAAGAGCCTAAAATTAAAGTTTAGGTAGTATTTTGTCTACAGAAAGGGAAACTGCGATCAATAAGACCTACTCTGGCCTCACAAACAGCTAGTAATGTGATGATTCTTGACCTCTAACAATTAGCTGGAGAAATTAAGGGTAAATACAAATAGCTTATCACAAGCCTCTTTTATCCACTCACTGACTGCTCAAACAGAGTTCACATCAAACATCAAAAAGAACAGAGACTACTAACTGCACACAACATTGAAAATGGAGGTAGTAGCATGGACCACGACGCCCCTATCTCACGGCTTTCCTCAAGAGTGGAAATGGCTGGGGGCTGAAATAAGGATGTGGACTCTTCTGGCATCATAGCTTGACTATGACGGGGCCCTTCCATCAGTTACTTGCTCATAGCTAAGCTATGTGATAAATTTTGCCTCATGCTTTATACAATCCCAGTTCCATCACATGACAGGACTTAATTTTCACATTTCCTGATACCAAAAGTTAAGACCCTTTCTCATCAGCGTACCTGTCTTAACTTTGACTTTAGAACTAGGGCTTACTTCTCGCTGACACCTTTACTCCTGAGACCTAAGCATTAGCTATCAAGCCAATTCCTGTTGGTTCAAGGACTTGGTCTTTTTTCAATAAGACAAACCGTAACAACACTTCTATGGTTGTTTTTATTTCACCTGAAGGAAATATCAACACTTGACAAAGTGATGGATCTGGCAGAAGGAAAATCTATTAGGCCTTAACATGGAGAGGAGGAGAGAGTTTATAGGCTTTTGAAGATTCAAATGGCAAACAAAGGACTGGCTCTAATAAAAGACAGATACCAAAATTCCATGTGATCCAGTTTTATGGTATGGATTATGTGCCACAGACAAATGACTAGATGTATACGAATGCAAAGAGCTATTTGACATAGGCTGGAGTGAGGGAAAAGGAGAAAGATCCTGTCCCCTCCAAATGCACATCCCAGCACTGGTGGGAATGACTGGACTGCGCTGGTACTTCCGATGCACCTTGCTGTATCTGCCACAGCAGTGGCTGGAGGGAAGGAATGGCCTTTAAACCCCCTGAGCAGTTTTACTTCCAAGGCAGTGGTGTAATGAGGCATCCATGGCCGTGGACAATTCTGAAAAACACCAGGAGCAACAGGAAAGCTCACAGAAATCTGCCATTTGGGGAGCTGGCTGTGAGGGGTACAGTGGGCTTACCACGCCCTCCCACAGGTGATGGCAGGGGCTGACACATTCGTGAAACTGATGTGTGTTCTCAGTGTTTCCACATGTTGCTAGGGCAAGAGAATCTGGAAACAGAATCCCCAATCTAAGAACGATATATTGTCTCCAAGTCACTAAATTTAATATTTTAAAATATATTATCCTTTTTTTTTGAACACCATAAATGTGATGTGAGACATATTGGTTATATCATCAAGTGATTGCAATTTGAAACTATATTTGACATAGGTCTTGCCATCCTCTTCTGTCTAGGTAGGACAACCATAAATGGAACTTTAGAACCCAGTAATAGCAACATATTTATGTTTTTTCCTAGAATTGGTAGACTATATCTGAATTTTGAAGTATTATATATAGAATGTTATATAGATGGTTTCTGAAAAATCATTCTAGCTATGACTGAGGATAAAATAGATAAGAACTTTATATCTTTATATATTCATTGTATAGTTGCAGCAGAATAATATTTTAACAGACTAGTCAATAAGTTTTATTTTCTTCATTTGTGCAGGCTCTAGGGCATTCTCTTTGTTGTTCGCTCATGAAAGTATGGAAACATCAGAAAGAAGATAAAACAAAAACATCACATTTTGACTTCAGAAATTCAAAAGCCTAGGTCTCAAGAGGATAAAAATAGCTAAGAGTACGACTGCCAGGTTCACATTATCATGAGCACAACTTTCTGCTCAACCCCAACATCCAGATGCAAGACAGTTACCTTGGACTAGAAAGACAGCGAAAAGGGCAGAGAAAGAAGAAAGGCACAAACGCGCAGCGGGGGTCCCGGAGTAGCGGGGCCTGCCTCTGCAGCCCAGCGCAGAGAAAATGAAGATCCACAAACACTGGCTCTGCTCCGCAGGGCAAGAGAAGGGATGCAGCAAACGGCAGCACAGAGGAAAACCCTGTCTGCTTCCAGGTAAAACCCAGGAAGCAGCAAGACACAGAGCAGAAGGAGTCTTGTACTCTCGACAGCTGTCCAAAAGTAGTAGTCAGTGGTCAGAAATAGCCTCACGGAGTTCCTCAAAGCCATATCATGTCACATAAAAGGAGGTATCACAGGTTCACCAGGAGAGATATAATCAGATGAAAAATACAGTCCTCTCAATGAGGTCCTCAGATGGAAGCACGCAAGGGTGGTGCCAACAGCCACCAGCCAACAGCCACGTGCAGATCCTTAGAAACAGATCCTTCCCTGGAAGAGCCTCAGATGAGACTACCTGCCCTGGAACAAGGGACCACTTAGAAGTAGTCTTCATGAACTAAAAGCTAGAGGGAAACAAGGACATCTCAGTTCATTCCAGAGTAGCTCAGCAGTCCACTAGACAGGGTGACGCCTTCCCAGCAGGGCTGCGGGATAACAGAAGTACTCAAGAATTTAGAAGCAGCTCCAGGGGAAATGGGTCAGGCTCTGAATTGATGAATATACTTTTAACTACCCTTGAAATAAAGTCATAATATTTATTTATTTTTATATTTTATTTTTTATCCTTATTTGAGAACACTTTTTCATTGCTTTTAGAAAGAGGGAGAGAGGGAAGGGAACATCAATGCGAGAGAGAAACACCAGTTGGGTGCCTCCTGTACACCCCCAGCCTGAAAGTCATACCTGGACAAGGGTTCAAACCCACAATCTAAGTATGTGCTCTGACTGGGAATGAACATGCAACCTTCCAGTTAGGATGACACTCCAACCAACTGAGCCACACCTGCCAGGGGCTAATTTATTTTAATTATATGAAAATAATATTTTCTGTCAAGCTTCCCAGACACAGGGATCTGCCCACGGCCTCTACAATGCTTAGTGCAGACCCCTGTCTGCATCACAGACTAACTAGAAGCCCAAGAGTTGAGTTATGAGTCGCTCATCCCAACAGACTTGTTTCATGAGATATTTCATGGGCTGAAATGAAAAACGTTCATCTATAAATTCTAACTTCAAAAATCATTTCAGTGAATTTTGATGAGACTGATTTAAAATTAGATGACTTAATTGTCTTCAAATAGAATAAATTCAACCTGTTAGTGTTTGTTAACAAGAACACTTACAGCCCATTCATGCTGTTGCAAAAGGTAAGCATTCCTTCATTTTTATGGCTGCAAGTGGGTGGGCCTGCCGAGTATTTTGCTAAGTGAAATAAGCCAGTCAGAGAAAGACAAGTACCATATGATCTCACTTGCATGTGGAATCTAATGAATAAAGTAAACTAACAAACAAGATAGAAACAGACTCATAGATACAGAGAAAAGACTGACAGCTGTCACAAGGTAGGGTGAAGGGTAGGACTGGATGAGGGCTTAGCTAAAAAACATGTATGCAAAACCCACAGACCCACAGAACAGTGTGGTGATGGCCAGAAGGAAGGGGGACAGGGGCTGGGTGAAGGTGGGCAAAGGGTGGGAAAGTGGGGAATCTGTAGTAGTGCCAACAATAAAAATAAAGTAAAAAGAATAAGAATACTTAAGAATAAGGCACAGAAGAGGATGTTTGAAGGCCTTATTAGATTCTGAATGTCTAAGAATGCAGCCACCTTTTAAACGGAAAGATTACTCCAGGAGGGTCAGGACCAAAAAGACAACATTTACCAGTCAAATGTGTTCGCCCCTCGTTCCGTCCAGTCATGGAGGCAAAGACAGGGTGAGACAAGGAGCCAACTGGGCGCTGGCTCAAGATCACTGAGGTCACTTCCCAGACCTTCTGTGACAGTCACTAAGATAATCACAGGCATACTCTTTTTTTATTTGCATTTAGGAAAACTAAATATGTTCTGATAGTCCAGGCCATTTAGAGAACCTACAGTGAGTAATGTGAAAGCTAAGGTTGGCCTGGGGGATCCCCTCCAGGGGTGTCCAACCTTTTAGCTTCTCTGGGCCACACTGGAAGAAGAGTTGTTTTGGGCCCCAGATTAAATACATTGCAACCCGTAATCTTAAAAAAAAAGTTGCATAATACTTTAAATTTACAATTTTGTGTTGAGCTGAATTCATAGCCATGCTGAGCTGCATGTGGCCCACAGGTGGCAAATTGGCCAGCCCTACAAACCATAGAGAGACAAAAGCATAGAGCCACGCTGCTGTAACACAGGCTAGTCTCTCCAGCCTTTTCCTTTGTATCTGGCCAGATGAAACTAAGCAAGAAAAGGCTACAGTTTCAGTGACAGGATCAGCCTATACCATCTGCTGCCTTAAAGAGTTTGCCTACCTCTCAATTCCCCTCTCCAACTCTTTCATTTTAATACACAACTAAACAAACACATGAATTACAATAAGTCTGGACAGATGAAATAAGGGATGTAATATGACCAATTTTTGAAGTAGTAATATTAAGTCTTATACTATACTGAAAGAATAATTATAGCATGAGAGAAAAGCAAATTAATAGAACATTCCAAAGTAATACTTATTTTGTTTAAGATTAGTAAGCCAAATGCACATGTAACTGCCATAAAAGCTAATGAGATTGTAGAATGCACTGATACAAACGCAATGCCCAACACCAAAAACAAAAAAAGGACACAGTTGGTCCTTCGTCTCTTCAGTACAGTATTATGTTTTGGATTTTAAGTTAAATTTTAAGAAAGATCCTTGCCACGCTACAAGGTCTATATGAGAGAGTAGAACCAAGCTAAAGAAACTGATACAACTTTTTGATTGTCAAATTATAATGTTCACATAAAAATTGTAATGCCAGAACCGAATGCAAAAAAAAAAACCCACAATATTTATCAGTTTGTGAATGGTTGTCCTAGAAAGATAGGAAGCATGATTTACTGAAGGCAGAAAAAGATTGGCTATGTTTTTGTGCAAACCTAAGCAAGACACGGCACAGAACAAAGGTGTAGTGTCGGAGGCATGGTTCCGGGCATCCACAGAAACCACTGTCAACCGGAATACAAGCGGTTAGGCAATGCAGTCGAACGTAGGAAAGTTTCTACTCCGATTACGTTGAGAAGACTAAGAAGGCTACAGGTTGAACATGTAAAATAATTCATCAGTATTAACTACCTTAACTCAGATAATTACCGTATTTTTTGGACTATAAAGCACACTTTGGCCACCCCAACCCCTCCAAATTTGGGAAGAATAATGGTTGTTAATGCTGCTGTTGAGTTCTGTTTACATTTACATTAGTGAAATATTATTTATGTCATTAAATATTTTACCACATTTTTGGCTTCAAAATTTTTTTTTCCTATTTTCCTCCTCTAAAAACTAGGTGTGTCTTATGGTCCAAAAAATAGGGTATATCTACATATTTCATTATCTGGTTCCAGTCATCTTTTTAAATATTGCTGGAAGTTACACCAATGAGCGTGTTGGGAGTCCATTTATACCTTCTAGTATACAGACAAATTTTAGAACTGGTAATTCAATAGAAAGTTAATAAAATTAGATTCATAGTACATAACACTATCAAAGTAACATTCCTAATAAGCACAATGACATCAACCAACTGCAACTATAACTATGATCATCCAATGTCAACAACATATTTTCAATAAGACATTGAAACATATGTAAATATTTCTAATTTTCTTTATAATTTTCTTATATTATTAAGAATATTGTCTTACCACTCACACCTATTATTTCAAATGCCATACAGTGAATGGCAGGGAGCCAGAGTAGCCAAGCATTGAAGCTATAAGGTAGACTTTGAATTATGTGCAGAAGAGAACTTAGGACACAATTGCCATCATCGGAAACCAACTGCAAGCCACCAGAATGAAAGACAGATGTCTTTTCACATGGTAGTGTGCATGATTTTAAGGAAAATCAATATGTAAGTATTTTAAACAAATCTTGTTAAATGAAATATAAGCATGTGTAAACTAGAAAGGCAGCAAAAGAAGAGGTTCATAATTCTATCTTGTTGGAATAAAATGAGCCTTTTCAAAGAAAAGGAAAGCATCTTAGGATAGACAACTCTACAGCCATTTTATTTTAGCTTATCTTCAGTATTCAAGTTGGATTTTAAGTAGTGTGTACCAATTCAAAAGCCAATTAAGAAGCCACAGCATTCCAAGGTAAGTGTAAGGGCATGTTAGTGGTGTAAGGGCAGGAAATCAGCATCGTGCAATGTTGCCAGGATGCAGCTCATGCACCAGAGTAAGAGGAGTGCACCTGGGAGCACGAATCCCCTGTGACATGAACTCTGTCACATAGTTCAGGTAACAGGGGATTCACGCACTCTGCTAAGGAGCTTGACTTGACCCTCTGGACATGAAGAAGTCATCGAGAAACTAAAAACAAGGTACCAACAGGTCAAAGTTGCATTTTAGAAGATGAACTGTGGTAAGTGTATGGATAATGGATTGAAGTAAGAAATCATACACAAGGAAAACATTTGGCAGGTTATTCAAATTATCTGAGTAAAAGACGAGGGCAGGGGCGGGGGGGGGGAGAACAACAGTACTAAAGGAAAGGGTGAACCTAAAACTGTTTGGAAGGTAAAGTGTCATTTGATGATTTATTAGAGGTAGGGAAGATAAAAGATGGACTAATTGAATATGAAACATTGTTCTCTGGAAGGACAGATACTGTGCTGCTAATTAAGTTGAGGAAGCAGGTATAATTAAAGTTTTTAGGGACGAGATAATAAAATTGGCTTTGAACACAGTCTGTCTCAAGTATCTAGCAGACACAAAGGTGAAAGTATCTAAGAAAATACATATATTCTCTTCTCAAAAATTGGTACAGAGAACTATTTCCTTCAGTAATACATGTCCCAATTTATTTTTAGAGCAAGTATATGATGTCTGTCTGGAAAAAGTCCAGCCATTGTTAATAAAACAAAAATAGTTTACACTACATTGGTGTAACCTGGCATCCAAGAACACTGGACTAGAATATGTGAATGATGACAACTTCACTGCACTAGTCAGTGGGGGCAAGAGACACCCTTGAGTGAGCATGCGTACTGTGTGGCCATTATATTCAAAATGACTGAGTGAGTAAAGCAACAAATCTGCATCAGATCATGCACTAAGCTTGAACATTCCTCTGTGGAAACTCTTCGGATGATTCGGAAGGTTGCAGCTACAGACAGCTGGTGGGTGGCAACTTCATCATGACACTGCTCCCACTCATGCAGAGTTTTTGGTGAAACATCCGATCACCCAGATGACTCAGCCTCCCTACAGCCCAGATTCAGCACCCTGTGACTTTTGGCTTTTTTTCCAACACTAAAATCACCTTTGAAATGGAAGAGATTTCAGACTATCAATAAGATTCAGGAAAATGTGACAGAGCAACTGATGGTGATTGAGAGAACTGTGTGAGGTCCCAAGGTGCCTACTTGGAACGGGACTGAGGCAGCACTGTCCTACACACAATGTTTTTGTATCTTGAATCTTCTTCAATAAATGTCTCTATTTTTCATAGCACATGGCTGGATACTTTCTGGACAGACCTTGTACCATGGACTTGTGTGGCTATTTCTGTTTATTTCAGATAACGTTAGTTTTACTACATACTAAGTTAATTTTTCTTTAAACATTTTAAACAGTCACATTAATTGTCATCTGGCCATTTATGAAGAAATCAAAATGTATGTAAATGTATGAAAAACCCTTCCTGTAAATACAAAGTTTGGATTCAAAAACTAACTTCTTTTTTGTAGAACAGTCAAATTGCTAAAGTCTTATTTCCCAGTATAGTTGCAGAGTTATTACTATGTGCAGTTAAAATTATTCAGGTTCATCTTACTATGAGTTTTTCCTTACCCCATCAACAGTATATGTTTCAAATAAATTGCCCTATGTGCCAATAACACTAGTGATTGACATTTGATCCTACAGATAAATGTTTCATCTTGAACCCACATGTGCTAGTCACTGAGCTAAGTGTTTGGGGAGACATGAGTGTAGGCCGAATCTGACATTTGCCCTCAAGTATAAGTCATGGAACACGAGGCAGAGAAGAGTAAGACTTAAAAGCAGTAAAGTATGATAGCACACCATCAACACACTCTTTAAAAATGCACCACATGCACACACATGCTTCTTCCTTCTTGGCAAAGTCTTGTCCACCTAATGATATTTTACATGGACAAATGCTGAGGGCACAGGGGTCAACCCCAATTCCAGGCGGTGCATCAACATTGGTTTAGCTATTCAGCGACCTCATTTTCTTACCAGAACTTGGTTAGGTATGGACATTAGATTCCAGTTAGGGAAACCTGAGGAGCTTCAAGGGAAGGTTTATTTCCTATTAAAAATAGAACCCAAATAAAAATGCACTCACATACACATCATTTTCTGGGTATTTTTTATCTCTATATGACACCTGGGCCCCTCTTGTCTTGCAGCCTGAGAGGAGATAACACCGACACACTAGGAGTTTCCAGGTGGAAACTCTGACAGATTCTGGATCCCTCATGATGTTTAGCTTCTGAATAAACTAACCCGGGAACCATCTTGCCTCTATAGCTCATATGATGAGTTAGATAATAAATCTACTGCTTAAGCAGCTTCAGACTGAGTTTCTGTTACTCATAGCCAAAACATCTTAACTGACACAAAAGTTATGTTTATTTACAGAAATACTGTAAAGGTGCCAACTGGCATAATAACTGTAACAATATTTAAACCAAGCTAGAGTTAGATATCATTAAATAAGAAGTAGGTAGAAAGTAGACCTGCTTTTTAAACAGCATATAAATTGTTGCCAATCACTGATACAAAGATGGAAACATTCAGGAGTAACTCTTTATACATGTATATATACACATACACATGTATATATGTATGTGTATACACACACATATATGGAAAGAGAGAAACAGAGAAAGAGGGAGCAGGAACAAGGATGAAAATGTCTATAGATTTACAATGAAGGCACATCATCTATGCTCTCCATTTCTAGAAAGGTAATATCTTCTTTTGACCTCCTTTGATTACAGATATCTTTTTACTTTCATTGTATCAAATTTGTCTCTCAGTATGACCTATATATCCTGTATCAAGATCCTGAGCCAGAGTGATAATATTTTGAATTATAGTATTTGTTTATGTTCTATATATTATCCTGATATTTCATATCTGTCCTTAAATTTTTCTAAAATTTTTAGTATTCTTTAATAGGGTTAACAGGAGCAATCTTTGGCCTTCTCCTTATCAACAAAGTTAAATTTTGACCACAATTGAGTTTGCTGTAAATGCTTTATATGATTGTCTGAGATCAAAAGAATTGTCTCAAATACTATCCACCAATATTAGGGGCTCAGATAAAAGTTATAATTTACCTACACTGATTAGAATCTTGCTCTTGATCCTGGCCTTGGTTTCCCCCTGCCCTTCCCCCTCATGGTCCCTGCCAGATTTTCATTCCAAACATACTTTCCACGTCTCACCTGGAAATAAGCTGAATTATTTTGTTTCTCATTCTTACTTGGAAAAAGAAATGAAGCAAATTTTTTAACCTTTTAAAAAGTCTACTAAAGGTACTTTATCAAATAATGTTTACTTGCATGTTACCTCTTTCTGAAATTTTAGAAAGCAATGCTACTACCTCTAATTTACATGAACTGGAAAAGGCAGAACTGTTCAGTTACACTGAACAGTATTATTAACACTGCTCACTTTGCCAGTTTGTAAGTATAGTGCTCTAACTCAATATGTTTTCCTCTTCCCTCCAAAATATAACCTCGCTGGCATAAATATTGTTTACACAGGAGAGAGAATATAAACATATGTGTATATACATACATAATGGCAGGAGTACAAAAGGCAGTGATGAAATTAGAAAATAGAACTTGGTAACCATCACTACAGGCTTAACACTGTTTTTTTCATAACAATGAAATTTCAGGCAAAGATAGGAAAGCAGCAGCAAAAATCTGAAACTGAACATAAGGAACCACCAGCTACATCTCTCCCTGCATTCACCACCAGCCCCCACAAGGCCTCCGACTCTTCTCAGAATCAGTGCTATTCCTGTCTGCTCATTGTTGCTTTTCCAAGGAAAGATTCACGGCTTTCACTAAAATCACAATGAGTTTGTGACGTCCCTTTAAAGATGAAGAACCATTTCTAAGCGTCCCTTAAGGAAGGATTTCAAAGTTCAAGTTTTCAGGTTGGAGTTAGAGTTTTGCTTGATATTCAAAAAATATGCACAAGCATGTGGCAGAAGTACCTTTTTTGTTGTCTTGTTTTACCAGTTTGGATTTCATCGGAATATGCAGAAACTCTTCAAATTCTTGCCATGTTGACTACTTGGTTCCCCAGCCCTCACTTGCTCCCCCACTGTCCCTGAGTAGAGCCCCAAACCATGCACTCTTTCCATTAGGTGAGCCCATCTTCACTTCCAACTTCCACAATTACTTCTGTAAGCTGATAGCTCCCAAATCAGAACTGGACTTCCAGTCTCTCTCCAAAACTCTACAACACCAACAGTTTCTTTTTCTTTGCAGAGTGCCCACACCCAACTTCAGCATCTCTGGAAGTCAGCTCTGAATATTGTCCTTCTGCAGCTACTCAGAGAAAGAGCTACAGACTTACCACTGTCCAAGTGACAATGCTCAGTTGCTCAGTCTCCCTGCATACCCACTACAGAGGTTTCCTGTGCAGGACATTGGAGGATGGTGTTTTGACATTACTGGATCACTAAGTATTTTTTGAATCATTCTGTCAACTTGTTTAATGACTAAGTTGCAGCCCCTTCTTACTATGATCTGACAGTCCTATGCTGGACAGCATCAAAGGAAAAAGTAAGGACGAGCAGGGAATTTAGGCCAGCGGTGAGTACATTCAGTCAGGTAGGGCTAACTGGTTTCATGTTTCAATTCAGTCTCCTCTGGGCTCCTCAGATAGCTGAATTCATAGGAACTTTTACGGAAACAAACCTACAACCACAGTATCTAAACAAACCGAGTTTGATTTGTTAATAGACTAGAAACAGTGAACAGTTTTGATATAGTTAATACAATACGGAATACAAAGTGAACTGCCAATCCCTCCACCCCAATACTAATGGATTTGAAAGATCCAGAGGAAATCACAAAAAAAAAAAAAAAAAAGACAAAGGAGGCTGCACCAACTGGCTAGTGAAGCAGGAGGAAAACCAGAGGAGAAAAACCAATGAGTAAAGTGTTTTCTAAAGGAGAGAATTATCGAGTGGGTTTGATGCTGCTGACAGGTCAATAAAGAGCAGTACCAATAACTGATCACTGGATTTCACAGCGGCTAAGTCACTGCTTACCCTAACAACATTCATTTGCATGAAATATTCTAAAGGGAGAACTGAGGGACAGAAAACAATTAGTGACAGATGGTACAGTCAACTCTGGAAGATTTTTGTTATAAGAGCAAGAAGAGAAATGAGTCAGTAACATCAAGAATACCTTTTTCATGGAGTAAGAACATGTTTGACTACTGATTCAGCACAGAAGGACCATTTGATGCATCAGGAGAAAGGAGCACCCCTGGTGCAAGGCCCTGAGTGGGCTAAAGGGGAAAGGATCTAGTCCGCTAGGGATGTGGGGGAGGGAGCTTTGGTGATGATACTATGGACAGTTCATCCATAAGAAGACGGAAGATCCAGAGGGCATGAGAACAGATAAGGTTATGTCTGTAAATATGATACAACAGTTTGTGGAAAAGCTCTCCTGATTGCTTCTGTGTTCTTAGTGAAACAACAGGCAAGGTCATGTCATCAGCTGAAACCAAGGCTGCTGGCAGAGGAGTTAGAAGTTTAAAGACAGATACAAAATCATTCTCTATCGGATAAGACTAGGCAGGTGACCGAGGCAATCCATGCAGAGCTGTGAAGGCCATGGCAAGGCATTTGCATTTTATTTAGAGTGGCCTGGGAAATTCTATTTATAATAAAACTTTCCTTAAAATCATCTGCTTATGGTGTTTCATTCATTTATAGAGATAACATCTTCATCTATGTCATATTATTTTTATTTTGGCAATTTATTTTGTAGGATAGGTAGGCAGTCGTACTGACGGCGTAAAGATAGTGATGCATAGAGACAGGGATGGAGATATGACTATCTACACAACAGACATGTGTTCGTGATATCCTTATTCTTTTGAAATTTTTCTTACCAACAAGACCAAAACTTCCCTGCAATAGATAACACACTTTAATTTTTTCTCTCATATAGCAGATTTCTTAAATATATTTGTTGGATTTAATAGTGAATCTATAAAATCTGAATTCATAAAAATAAACCTGTGGACATGGCTGGCTCCCTTATCAGGCATACACTCTGAAAACTTTAGGACTTACATCAGCTGCCATCTGCTTGCTTCACAGGAATATTATATGAACTAATTAAATCATTCTTGTAAATCACTTTAGTTCCTCAGAGATAAGTGCTCAATAAAGACAAAATAATGTTGTTATTGTCCAGAGACCACTGGCTGTTTATCTACGCTCTCCTGGTTAGGGAGATATCAGCTGCGTACAGGCACCTGCCTCTGTGAATTGGTGTGCACTTCCGGATTAGAGGCACATTTTCACTTATGCAGCCCTTCCCAGGTTGGACAGGCTGCCTCTCATTTAGTTTATGTGTACCAGTGTTCAACAAGGGAGTTCCGGGTCCAATGATTGGTCTAATGATGAAATGCAATAAAATTTCATTTAACTTTTTATCAACATGAATTTTAAATTAGGGTGAAGTCTTGGAATCTCTGATAAGTCTTTGAAGATGTATTTTTTAAATTCTATTGACCCAAGTTTAATGACACCTTTTTGTCAAGTTCTTTAAATTACCTCCTGATCCCTGGCTCAACTAATTCCTAAATCTTTTCTCATGTGTAATATGAGAGAATATCTAACTCCTAAGCTTATGATAAATATAATGCATCTTGCCTGTGTCCTGTCCTGTAGTAAGTGCCATCAAAATGGTGATTCTTTCTAAATCATAACTTGTTCCTGGGCTAACATTCCATAAAAATCATATATATCTCTTTGTGTATTTATAATAATATATTATAAATTGTAAATGTGTCTATTAGACAAAAAAGAATTGCTTAATAATTTCCATACCATTCATTTTTGTATTCCTAGTATCTAACACATTCTATCTCTCTATACTGATATACTGATAGAAAAAATCTCAAATAAAATTATAAATATTCAAATCACATATGTTCCCTTAAAACAAAAGAATTAAATTAGAAATTAATAAAGAAACACATCTAGAAAATATTCAAGCACTTGAAAACTAAACAACACACTTGTACATAGTCTATTTATCAAAGAAAAAATCAAAGGAGAATTAGAACTTAACAGAAAAAAATAAAAACACATATCAAAATTGGTGGTCTATCCACTTGGATTTTAATGGCCAAATTGAACAGACAAATCATGCTATTTACTTAATTCAGATAAGTAAAACTTAAGACCCATCTAATAGATTTTGGGTCTTAGATATGCCGATGATCACTCCCACAGCCTGCCCACTGAAGCACGGTCCCTGGCACATGGCCTACACACTTGGGGTCAGTATATTTAGCATCCACTCTGTGAACATTTACATAACTAGAGACTATTTAACTAGGCTATTTTTTTGCTTGTGACGGTATAAACATCCTTAGGATGTAGGTCACCTTTAAATACTTAATAATTCCTATTTGAAGCTGAAGGCATTTGAGGATGAAGAGTTTTTAAGTCACTGTATGTCAGGGATGAGTAGAATCAGTTCATTCAGCATAAGTGCAAGGATCTAGGTGCAAAATCTCTGACCTTTCTTATTCTGCCTGAATTCAAAGCAACACTATTTACTCTAGGATTTACCTTACGGGCATACGAGTTTCCTCTGACAAAGTTTGCAACAGGGGCTACAAGATGAATAAGAACAAAAAGATCAAGCTACCAAAAAAAGCACACTTTGATAGGTCAACTCAGAGAAAACACAAGTTAGCAAACATTTATGACTGTTAATATACAGGGTTCAGCAGAAGTAACATCATTGAGAGTGGTTGGCAGGGTAAGTGAATGTCTCGCACAAGATGGACAGCAATTTGAACATTTCACCTAAGATGTCATATGGTGTGCTTGAGTGTGTTATTGTTATGCTACAGAATTACATGCTTGTGATTTTGTAATAAAAGTTTCATGTAATAAAAAATGGTCATTATTTGTGCTGGACTATTTACTGATGACCTGCTTTGTGATAAAAAAAAATTTTTGCTTAAGTAGTGAAAATACAGTGGAATGAGCATATTTAAAAGTGTATGTGTGTGTGTGCGCACGTTATTTTGTCTCTTTAGGAAGATGCTCTGACAGTCACATGCATGACCATTTGCCATAAAAGCCCACTGAACAGTAACCTAACTATGCTTGTGTGTATGGCATGTTTGGGAGGAAAGGTAAGTGAGATTGCAATAAAACTAATTTCGATGAGAAAGAGTATCCTAGGTGAGAAAATATCTGGAGCAAAGGAACAGCAACAAGAGACTGATGCTACTAAAATTTAAAATTCTGATTGGAGAGTGGGGACCAATGTGGGAAGAAGGTAGGTGGGAAACTGTCACAGAAGGCCTTTGTTCCCCATGGTATATTAAGCTTCATTCCTTAAAGGGTTAGTACTTGTAATTGGAGGGACTGGGTGAGAACGGTAAGGCAACAAGAGCCAACATGCAAGGATATGGTGAATTATAATGACAGAGGTAAAGTGACAGATTTTGGTGTTAGGTATGTATTTGAGAAAAACAATACTGAAGACAGAAAAATAAGATAAAAGCTCAAGGAGGGGTCTTAGTGAGAGAAGATGGTTAAAGTGGAATTAAGACTGTGGTAGTAGGAGTAAGTTAAAGGGGACAAAATCAAAACACAAGAGGTAACATCCATCAGACTTGACAACTGATTGGCTATAGTTGAGTTCAAAGATGCCAAGTCATCAATAAACTTAATAGCTGGGGGTTGATAACAAAGTAGACACTGGTGCTTCCCGTCATACGTGTATCCTGTATCCTCCACTCCTTCGGAGAAAGGGCTGCATATGGTTTGCTCATCATTTTGCCCCTGGTGACTAGCAAAGTGCTTGGCATGGAATGCGTTCTCAATAAAAATGTGCTGAATGCATGAAATATAAAAGTAGCATATTAGGAGTGCAAGGTAATGGATTTAATTTTAAATAAATTGAGTATGATATACCTGTGAAACATTCAAGCATAAACACCTCACTCAAATAAGCAAAATTAATTTCTATCCCAAGAGAATTTGAAACGTGACAGAAAGACTAAGTCAGTCAGTTATTAGGAAATATTTTGTAGGTATTCACATTAGCATGCCTCCACTATAACTTGAGTGAATTTCAGGGCAAAAATACAGATGAGACTCCGTATACCATGAATCGAAATATTTAAAAGTTATGAAAACTTAAGCTAACACATTGTTTACAAGAATAGGTGCTAGTCTTCTAGGCTAACAAATATATTATTTTAATGATATATTTGATATATAATATCTAGATTCTATATTTGAATATACAGTTCTCAGAAACAACACCCATTCTCTTTCTGTTCTTTACAGGTTTTATAACAGAACCTATACAAACCAGAAGGCCATCTTTCAAGTAGTACTTCTTTAAGCTCATTAAGTATTTATAGTAAAACATGATATAAGCTCATTAGGGCAAAATTAATTGCCTATTTTCTCAACACCAACACTTTAAAGCAACCCTGCAATATTTTTATGTACTCTTAGAGAATATCTGATTTTGTTGAACAATGTTCACAAGACAACTTTGCACATAAATTCACTCCAATAGGGTTTGTGCTAATTGAATGCAAGAAAAGAGGAAAATGTCAAGAAAAAAACAGGCCACTGCTTCTCCATTTCACCAAGACTTCTTTCCTGAGAATTCAGCAGCTGATAAACAATGAGAAACAGAATTACTGTGGCAAAGACAAGTTGCCTTGTGTGTTGGGAGGAGAGAGCAAAAATACAAAGAAAAGGACCACATTGCCTCGGTAAATTATTTTCAACATTTCCAAGAAACAGACATGAGTAATTCCCCAAGAGTTAGGCAGTAATTTTAGAAGTCCATCAGGAGTAATGGATGAATCTTCTATAAAAAATTAACAGAAAATGAGAGTTGTCATTTCAGTCCTTGCATCAAAGGAGTAAATTGTACAAATGGAAAGGGGGCGGGGGAAGAAAATTGTCGAAATGGCACATCTGTCCTGAGACTCAAATAAACCACTGACAGATGAAGAAACTCACTTTAACCTAATCATGAGGGACCTAAGTGCTAAACAGAAAAGAAGCGAAGAAGAGGAGAGACACTTTGAAAAATTAGTGCATCAGAAAACAAAAGAAAGCATAGTGACAATGATGTGCAGATCACAGAATCTTCAGGCTTATAAATATCTAATGTGCAGGGATAAAGAATATATAAATATAAAACAACTCCATTCTGAGAGAGAATATTTATGGAATAGAGAAATTATGTATGCATTAGGAGTAGCATGAACTCAAGGTACAGAGAATGGAAAACGGTTTAACTATCATGTCCTCGAATTTTCTCATTTTATACCTGAGAAAAGGAAAAAAAACAAAGAGGGTAAATGCTATCTTATAAAGTGAATTACTCATTCATAGTAAGGCAATATAAAATAATTGGGCAATGTTTACAATTAGCCTGAGGTTAATTATAGATGTTCAATTTAAACCAACACAAAAACAATAAAGCAAAAAAAGGGATATGCATGGATATTTTTCCCATTCAAAATTAGGTCATTAAAATGTTTATCCCCTCAAGGAAATAATAAAGTCTTAATCCTTTAATAAAGACAAGTATTTGTTAAACATCTATTTTACTTAGCACAAGGGAAATATCATAAGAATCATGAAATTTTTAAATGCTTTCAGTTTGTTTTGGTTCATAATAAACACCAAACTCAAGGCTGACATTGACTATCCATATGATGAGCTCTAGAAATACATTCTATTTTAATGTTATGATTTAGCTTTGTGATTCCCATTCCAGTTACCTGGAATGGGGGCAACACCCACACTGTGTCTGATATACCAGGAGCCACCAGTGCCAAATACATACACTCTTCCCTCCCTTATGATCGCTCACCCAGAAAACACAATTGCGGCAGTCCCTGAAAATCATCAACTGACGGCGGAGGAGTTTAGCTTTGGGCACAGTGTGGCTCTAGGATGCCCAGGTAAAGAGCCCTCTGTTTTACAAACACCTCTTATCCCACTTTACATCCCCTTACACAAACCCTCCATGGCAGCCACCATCCTGTCATGTAAACTCACCACATTCACCCAACCTAATCCCCCATTTCACGTGAAATGCTCTTCCCAGTTACTCATCCTCATCTCCAGCGAGAAGCCTGTTTCTACCTGGCCTTCTGCCACTCCCGGAGCCCTGCCTGTCTGCCGCCTTCTCAGTGCTTCTGGTTCATGGTTGACTGGGTCCCATTTTAATTCTACATGCCTTACTCTCTCCAAAGAAACCATTTTGGGAAACAAATCAGAAAATAAAAAAATAACCACATCTTTGTAGCATCGCCACTTGTCAATGAATTTGCTCACTTCTCAACATCAGGTATCCTAGGAACATTTTGCTATCCAATGACTCCCCCCATTGGTCCTGAAGCAATGGATGGCTAAGGTCCTTGCCTTGTCAAACTCTTCCCTAGCTTCCACTGGAGTTTTAGGACATGGACAGATGGCCTGGTAGGATTTAGACAACATCAAGATACACTCACTAAGAATGGAGCAGCTGAACCTCTCCACTCGGGGAAACACCACTTCAGTGGGCAATAATGGTAGTTCCTTGATGTCATTTACCATTGTTCTTCCCAGCACTGTGTTGAAAATATTGCTTTCACGGATGATTTCATTCTCTTCTTCACTTAAAAACCTATTTTTCATCACCACAAAGGAAATATTTCAGAATTGTATTATTTCTTTACATTGCTGGAAATTGTACAATGAACTACAGTCATGTACCAGTTAACAATGGCTGTACATTCGGAGAAATGCATCGTTAGATGGTTCCCTTGTCATGTGAACATCACAGAGTGCACTTGTACGGACCCAGATGCTACAGCTTACTCCTGTCATTGTATTTGCTATGCCTTTATACAACTGGCAGCACAGTAGATTTCTTTACACCCGTATCACAAAACATAAGTAATGCATTGTGCTATGACATTAAATAGCTATGACATCATGAGGTAACAGGAATTCTCAGCTCTGGTACAATCTTATGGGACTACCATCAATACGCCATCCCTCATTGACTAAAACGTTATGTGCTGCACAGCTGTATCTGGAACTATGTACAAAAAAATGTGAAGCTATTGGTATGTGCAAAATTGATTTCTGAAATATGCAACTAAACAACCCCCAAACCTATTCAACAGCAACTTTGGAGCTGTGTTGCTGATTCTCCATCATTCTTACAGACCATGTTATTGTAACGTATGAGTGAGTGTAACTTCTAAGAATACCCATGAATCTCATTTCTAAGGAGATAATTCCTCCACTAAGGAAGTATATCTCACATGCTCAAGCTGTAAGGTCCCTTTGACTTGGTCCCTCTAACCACTGCCGAGGCCGCCACCTTGTGGACAAGGGCTTTCCTGCTGCCCTGGAATGGCTCACTCTAAATTCTGTCAGCCCAGAGAGGCTTGGAGGTAGCCAGGTATTAAGGGACAGAAAAATGTTGATGGTAGCCCTGGCTGATGTAGCTCAGTGGACTGAGTGTGGGCTGTGAACCAAAGGGTTGCCAGTTCAATTCCGAGCCAGGGCATATGCCTGGGTTGCAGGCCAGGTTCCTAGTGGGGCCCACATGAGAAGCAACCACACATTGATGTTTCTCTCCCTTTCTCCCTCCCTTCCCATCTGTCTAAAAATAAATAAATAAAATCTTTTAAAAAAGGAAAAATGTTGATGGTAAAAGAAAAAATAGTACAAAACCAAGAATAAAATATCACAGAGGTAGATGCACACACCTCAAAAATTGCCCAGAAGTCTAAACTGCCCAGAAGTCCGATTCTATGGACACAGAAATAGTAAACAGGAGGGTAGGTGTTTACAACTACAATGAGAAGTATAGATTTAATGAATAACAGATGATTCTCTGTAAAGAAAATAATATAATTTGAAAGGATCACCCTGGCTGGTGTAGCTCAGTGGATTGAGCGTGGGCCTGCAAACCAAAGGATCGCGGTTCGATTCCCAGTCAGGGCACATGCCTGGGTTGCAGGACAATCCCCTGCAGGGGACACATGAGAGGCAACCACACATTGATGGTTCTTTCCCTCTCTCCTTCCCTTCCCCTCTAAAGATAAATAAATAAAATCTTTAAAAAAATTGAAAGGATCTTTACAGTAGTTACAAAGAACAAATTATTTTTTTAAAAAACTTATAAGATAGTCTTAGAACAAAGCATGTAAGCTATCTGTTAGTGCAGAGCATACAGAACAGCCTGAACTATTAAGTTAAAAGAATGCAGGACTCAGTTCACAGGACGCCAATTCCACACTTAAATCTGCTGCTTAAATAGCTATGGTACATTTGGCAATTCACTCAACGGTTACTTTATCTGTTACATATGAATAATCCCATGTGTTAACAGTTTCAGTCCTACAATAAGAATAAAGTTAGTCATGGATGGGATAACATTGTAAGAAATATAAAGTACCCTCCTTATAAAATCAATATTTTAATTATTACTTGAAATAATTCATAACAATTTTTTTTCCATCCTCACCCAAGAACATTTTTTCGTTGCTTTTTAGAGAGACAGGAAGAGAGAGAAATATCAGTGTGAGAGAAAAACATAAATTGGTTGCCTCCAGTACCTACTTGTACTGGGGACTGAACCCACAATTTAGGCATATACCCTGATCGGGAATTCAACCCACAACCTTTCAGTTAGAAAATGATGCTCTAACCAACTGAGCCACACCAGCCAGGGCAGTAACATTTTTTGCTCATAGAATGTGCAATTATAACAGTACAGAGCCATTGTTATCAGTACTCCAGCAGGAACTCTGCTTTTAGATTCTAACCCAATCAAGGTTTCTCTCAAGGGAAAGGATGCCTCCTCATAAAAATGGAATTTCCTAGGCTGCGTTATTCTCCGGAGAGGCAGAGCTTTCTTTTTATCATGGCCATATATCACAGTAAAGATAGAATCCAGAAAATTTTCTTTGGGGAGCAAAGGACTGAAATCTTACTTACATGCGAACTAGAAAAAGTGGGGAGTCCAGTCCCCACTGGCGTATTATGAAGTCATTTTTGCTTAGAGTTTTAAGAATCCAAAGTCTCATTCTGAACCCTCACAAAGAACATTACTTGTGAGATACAATATTAACCAAGATTTCACACAGGATCAATGTACCTTCTATACGTAACACAGGCAATCTAATACTACAAGTGATAGATATTCTTCCCATAAATGAAAGCATTTATTCATAGTCATAGACTCTTTGCTAAAGAAAGATATTTGTATGTTACCACTTTTTATTTTTGCTGGGTTTTGTTTTCACTTTGCTTAACAAAGATAATCTGAATATGTTCACAATACAATTAAAATATAACTACTTATTGGCTTTAAAATTTTTGTCAACATAGCTGAAAATAAAGCACATTAAAATGTATTTTATTAAAAACAACAGTGTGTTTTAGTTTAACATTGTGAATGAATGCATTTACCTACTAGAATCAACTATAATGAGAATAATGATAGAAAAAAGGAATAAACCCCCAAGGACAAAGAAAATTGGAAAGGAATGGCTGCAGATATGATACCAAGGAAATTTTATAGATGGGAAGCAAAAAGACATATCACAACTTAATACGCAGACCAGGGAACGTGAAAGGCTAAGCCAGCAGTCAGCAGGAAGTAGGGAAAAAGTCAAAACCTTCTGTGTCACAGAACCCTGGAAAGGTTCAGGTTGGGGGAACCAGGTCCTTTTGAAGGTAAAGATGTAGAGCAGGGACTACAAACAGAAGCATTTGTTCAAAGTCTACTTAAGAAACACTCTGACTCCCAGAATTTCTACCCCTTTATTACCTCTTTGTCACCCTGACAGAGGGCTGGGCTCAAGGTCGCAGGCACTGTTGCAGAAGAGCAGAACAAACAGAAAGCACACATGAAAGCCTATGAACTGCAATGAAAGACTATGCCTTGCTGGCTCCAAGAACGCTGAAAATAAGGTGCAGATGCCTCAGGCAAGAAAGCAAATGACACTCTCTAGGGAACCTGGCCTTCTGAAGAGAAAAGGCTACAGATGCCCAGGAACAAGGTCCCCAAAGCAGAGAGAAGAAAGAGGGAGGGGAGGAGAGAGGGAGGAAGGAGAAACTGAGTTCACCTACATCGAATGTTGTACCTTGCCCCATATATCCACTTTACTGGGCCAGTGCACCCCTCCTCCTGCTAATGGATGCTTGGGGCATCCACCCATCCCCTCACCTGGGAAAATGCCCTGGCCAAGAGGTAGCCACCACACACTCCCTGCCCCGCAGTGCCAGTAACTCTCTTCTCAGAGCTAACTTTGCCTTGGCTCTCCACCTTGGGACCAGACAAAAGCTAAACCCCAGCTCAAAGACTACATCCTTGCTTATTTCCAGTCCCAGACCAGTGCTGCTCTTACTCCTCTTCTGAGTATACTACTCAGTAAAGTGAGTGCATCCAGATCTCCTTCTCAAGTTCTGTTTCTAGGGAACTTGAACTAAGAACTTACTTGATATATTTAAACATACTGAGAAAAGCTTTACATCTGAGAGGTTAGGAATAGGTTCCTATGAAAATGACAATAAAAAGAAGCAATTTTAAACTGCAAGAATTTGTACAAGGAAAAGAATAAAACAGTCATATTATACTCCATGACTCCACTATGGGTAAACAGAAAATATTATATATAATAGCCTACATATTATATATGAACTATATATGTATTACAGATGAAATATCTATCTATATGCAGAGTCTGGCAGAAGGGATGCCTGCCCAAGTGCGGCTGCCAGGCGCGGGAACGTCTGCCACGAGATGGGCAGCGGGTTGAACGTTTCACCTAGAAGGTCACACGGTGTGCACTGTGGTGTTACAGAATTGCATGCTTGTGATTTTGTAATAAAAGGGTTTTTAATAAAAAGGGGCACTATTTGTGCTAGACCCGGTATGTTTATTTATACATGAAATAAATGTACTGGGAGGATAAAAGAAAGAATGTTCACCTGGGTGTTGGGGACAGGGACATGAGAAAAGCAAATGTTTCCCACATGAATCAATCAATAAATTGCTTAAAATAAATGGCACTTATTTAGAAATCTGAAGGTAAATAGCATAAGAAACAGTTAAAAGGTTTGAAAGTGGATGTCTCGATAGAGCAAAAAAGGTGGAACAGGGAATGGTCTGTTTAATAAACCTTAACAGAACTACTTGACTTTAAAACTTCATATATGTACTTATTTATGAAATATAGATTTTATAAATAAAATTTCACATTCACACATATCTGCATTTTAAAAAGGTACATATTAATTTTAGAAAACCCCCAAAATTTATATTTGTGAAATATAATACATACCAAAATATAAAATATATTTATAAAAATATATAATACATACTTATAAAATATAAAAAATAATCTGTAGCCTCAAAATACAATCAGAATCATTTTTAACATTTTGCTCTAAATCTTCTCAGTTCTTTTTCCTTTGGTTATTTCATCTTTCACAATTTTAATTATTCTCTATATTCAATTTTCTTTTTTTTTTCACATTATATCACATGCATTTACTGACTGACATTATTGACTTTTATAAGCACTATTTTTTGGTAAAAATTTTCATCATATAAGTTGTTTAATGCATTTAACCATTTGCTTCTTTTTCTGTTTTTACAGAACTCCCTGTATGTCTATTGTAAATAATGCTGAGGTGCACTTCTGTGAGCATAAAGCATCTTCTCCGTATATTTTAGTGGGCGGATATCCACTATTATGCCCACACCTATTGATCTGTAGAAGCTTTCGTACCTGAAATCATTTCAACAAAATTTTGCCCCAATAAAGCAATTTAAAGGTACTGTAGGCTTCATTATAATGAGATGTTACCTATGTAAATGATTTTCCAGTTCTTTGGTTTTAGGAGTTTGCCATCTTCCTCCGGGAAGCTTTTCCCTTTCCGGTACAACTTCAAGCTTTCCCCAATGAGCACTAAAACCAATAAGTCATTCACTCTTCTTGCTGCATTTGCTTCTTCTGTCATTGAATTCATTTCAATCTCTCTCAAGGGGCTTATAATCTTCCTCTCCTGTCTCCTCAATTCACATATATTTAAGAAACTGTCCATTTTTCTTCACAAAACATGCATTCTTCTTGAAGGTCTTCTTATGATTTATTTGATTATATGTGTCTTTGTCCTACATTTGTAATTTCTTAAAGATTTCTTATCTTCTATGCCTTTTCATTCTGTACAACCTTTATGCTTTTCCCCAGACATCAACCTTGCTCATTTTCCTCTTCAGCTAATGTGTATTAATGATGCTTATGTTGTTTAATGGCCAATGAGTTAAAAGTAACCAGGAAGTTGAGTCCCCACAATATGCCAGGCATCTGTTAGGTGCGTTGAATCTGATACCTCATCGTTTCCTTTACTATAACCCTGTAAATTAGGTATCGGTGGTATTCCATTTTCATATTAGAGGAAACAAACACCAACTGCAATGTGAAACAAGTGGACCTCCTGATTATTTGAAATAAAAGGAAGGATTCCCATTCCACCGGGAAAATGGACATTGGAATGCTAGCCACTGATTCTTATTTGTTGGTCAGTTTTAAATAACTAAATTGTATCAGACTCATTCAAACCAGTAAAGGTGACATTTTTCTTTTCCTTCAAAAGCTTAAGTGATGACTTTTTCATCTGATTTTCCCAATGCCTGGGCCAAACAAACCTTTGTAGGAGTCAACGAGCAGCACTTTGAAAATCAAGCCCTGACTATTTGATGCTGACTACCTTGCATTCAAACGCATGGCTGGTGGTGGGAAAGTGAACTGGGAAAAACTGTTAAAGCACCGTATTGAGTCCATCTCTGCTATTGGGGAAAAAAAACATTTAAAAAGCAAGATCTTGTTAAACATCATTACTTTCAGATAGAGTAATGTATTTATATCTAGAAACTATGTGTTTGCTATTTCTAAAGGGGTATACATTTAATTATTTTTTCCTTTGTTTGATAACAGCAAGTATTTAAGGACTAAAATGATCAATGTTCATAATATATTAATATAACATAAGGTCTCTGATACCAATGATAATTCCTTAACATTTTTAAAAAGATTTTATTTATTTATTTATTTACTGTTTAGAGACATGGAAGGGAGGGAGAAAGAGAGGGAAAGAAACATCGATCAGTTGCCTCTCTCACCTGCCCACGCTGGGGACTGAACCCACAACCCAGGCATGTGCCCTGCTAGGAAATCAAACCAGCCACCTTTCTCTTTGTAGTATGATACCCAACCAACTGAGCCATACCATTCAGGGCAACATTTTTTGTCCTTTCAATGAAAACAAGGAATGGCTCAGAGTAGGATGAATCGAGAATCACATGAATAATACTCTGTTCTCTTTCCTTTCTTCATATCAGACTTAATCCTGGTCTTTGTCTTGTTTAATCTACATTGTCCTCAGAAATCCTCCATGAGAAAAGCCAGGCACCACAGGGCTAGGTTGGCACTAGACCCCCTACTGTGCTTAGAGGATGGCTGACAACATCCTGAAGAGCCACGGCCTTCGCACGAACTCAGTGGTGGACCTAGATGGGCTGCAGCGGACTGCACTCTCTGCGGCAGGCTGCCTGAATGGAATACTTTCATGGCAGCATTTTCACGGCTACCACAGGCCCTAATATTTCCTAGTGAGTCACCAGACATGGTGGCATCTCAGGGAATTTTCTGCATTAGTCTGTGCTTTGACTCTGGCTTCTTTTGGATAATCACTGCTATTCTCTGTGCTCTTGCCTCTCAGAATGACCTGTGGCATTTCTCGAACTACCCACCACAGCCCAGAGTGATCTATTATTGGCACACTGTCCTGGGATGATGAAGGAAGGGGCTCAGAAGGGAGAGTTGTTACTGCCTGCACTTTGTCATTATACCTTGGACAGGGCACTGACCTTTCTCTTAATTTTCCCGACATAAAAGTTTGTAACTTCTGATTAAGTTTTAAATCTTGCATTAATTTGCCTGAAAGAATTACTACACAGTAACTTACAAGGTACAGTGTACATGTGCTTGGAGCTATTTTCAGAGCTCAGAGGAGCTGGTCAGTGCTCCTGGAGCAGGTACCTCTATACTTGGGTATTTAGGGCCCTATCTTCTCCTTCATTCTCAATCTTTGTGAAATGACAACCAATGAGAGTGCTCTAAAAAAAAAAAAACCTCAATCCTCAGAATCTCAGAATCAGATTCGGGTTCTTAGTAACTGGGACCAAAATGTGGCCCAAGCCATAGACCTTGGATTTCCCTCCTCATAGGAGCATAGACAGTGGGAGTTGAGAGTCCACTCAAGGAAATCAGGACACAATCAGGCACTCTTATCCAGTGGCTCCAAAAGCACAATCACACCAGAACACAGTACTCCACCATTAGTACGCCCTACCACGTCTTGGTTACTGACCTACGTACAGGTCATTCTGGGCACAGCAGAGGTTGAACGTCAGTAACCTCAATTGCCTCAACGTAGTAAAATTTCTCCCTTCACCCTTCTAAAACACCGCTCCGTATCTCCTGTCAATGCACATTCAAAGAAGCACAAACATAGCAAGCAACTCCACGGAGAAATGAACAATCCAAATCTACATGGAGAGAAGAAAAAATTCTCCCTCATAAGCAGAAAAGCCTTTGGAGACCGAGTTCTGTCTGCACAACACATGATGTACAACTGCGCAGAACCCTTAATGGAACGCTTCCCTTCTCCATCTGCAAATCCCTTTATTAAAGTTAATAGCTCCTTCGAAATGTCCCCAAAGAAAGATAGGATGCTTACTTTGCTTTGATAAAGGATCCTCTTACATGGTTATTATCAAGAGGGAAACAAAGTGTCCAGCGCAGGTATTGGAGCCCTTACCTCAGAGACTACAGATGTTTCCAGCTATAACAGGTCATCTTTCCCGAGCTCCTGTCAGTGCTGTAGACATTTACAAAAGCCTCTGAAGGTTCAGCCAGGAGGAACTTTTCACCTATAAAATCACCAAATCCTACAGCTTTTAAGTACCAAATGTCCAGTTTTTTAACCTTTAAGTCTGTACAGTGTAATTTATTAAGGCGGACTACCTACTGAATTGCCTCTGTAACTCACCTTTAATAGGTCACTTCCTAAATCTTCTAGAAGTGCAGATAGTACTCTTGGTAGAAGAATCTCAAACCAATTATATTATATATCCAATTATTCCAATTCTAAATAAATTATTTGCACTCAATAAATGTAGGTGTTAGAAAATTCCCACTCTTATCTAGTTATGCTTCTTTTTGGTATTAATTCTGCTCTCTGGAAATGCACAAAACATTTGATCCTCCAAATACTGACAATATTTATCATTTTTTCTCTGCATGCTAAATAAGTCATTCTCCTTCAATTATTTCTCACATTACATGATGTAGGACCTATTAAACAGCATAGGCTTACTTAGCAGGAAACAGATGTTTTCCCCAATTCACTACATATAAGACATTGGGGACACACCTAACCCTGATTTTCACATCTTGAATATGAAACTATGAAGAGACTAGTGCATACTTCATCAGACAATTATGAAATTTAATTGAGATTATGCATTTAAATCAAATGGCATACTACTTGGTAATAACAGACTGTGATGGTCTGTTAGGCACTTTTGTCTGGATAATCTTTGGTTTTTATCTTTCTTAAAATACTGTATTCAAACATGAGCAAATTAACCAAGAAGTGATCTGGCAGGCACCATTTTCCTATTAATATTACTGAAAAGCACATTCCTTTTCAGTAACTACATATTATATTTATATTCAGATAAATGCTTCCTCTCCAAAGAGTGTACTACATGTAGTCACAATCGCTGCTCGGTATCTACCATTGATTAACAAGTCAAGGTCAAAGGCAGAAAGTACAGCCATGAGATGATGAAGGCACAACCCCTGACTATTGACACTTACCAGGCAGCAAGGTGTACAGACTTGTAAACAAATAATTGTAAGTGTTATGCATAAAACATGCCTGATAATGGCTATGAAAGAAAGATGTAAAAAGTGTTACCAATACACAGAGCTAATTACCAAATAATTTTTCTCTGGGGGATGTGAGGAAAAGTTCTATTAAAGAGGAATTTTGTGGGAGTCCTAAAATACTCATTCATTCATCCTTCTATCTATTCATTCATTACCCAATGTTTGTTCAGTGGTTTCTGGGCTCTAGGTACCATGCCACCTAGGTAATGGCTGTAGACAATACAGTGATAAAGATTTGGTCTTTGTCCCTAAGAGAAAACTATCTAGTAGAAGAAAAAAAAACAGATAAATGATGATGTCAATATACTGTGGTTAGAGCCAGGACATCCAGAATGTTAAGAGAACTCATGGTTTGGATCTAAGGGAAGGCTTATTCACAGTGTGAGGAGGGCTGCTAGACTCAGCAAGCAAAAATACAAAATGCTCATTTATATCCAAATTTCAGATAAATAGCAAATATTTTAGCTTAAATCTATCCCATGCAATAGCTAGAACATGCTTATATAACAAATTATTTGCTGTTCAGATGAGATTCAAGTTTATGTGGATGTCCTGTATTTTACTGGACACCCTAATCTGAGGACTAAATTAAATAAGCATGCCCCCATGCTCAGGACTTGAGGGAGAAGCTGGGAGACAGATGAAATGGAGGAAATAGCATCTAACAGGGCTGGAGCAACTCCACACCATTGTGAGGCAGAGGAAGAAAATATTATAAACAGTATCAAGGAGAATAAGCTCTGTTCCTTACGGCAACTAGCAGGTATTGAAAGGACTTCTGCATTTTCCAAAGAGCAGTCCGGCTGCAGTGTAAGGAACGGATACAAGAGGCCAGAGAAGTGTGGAGACAGAGAAAAGGAGTCAGTCTGGAAGAGCAAGAATATAGAGCGGGATGTTCTTGCCAGAGGAAATAGTGTGAACAAAGCCACAAAAACAAAGATAAGATGGTCTTGTGCATTTAGACAATAGCGAACTGCATAGACTGCACAGGGCAGAGTAAGAGAAAATTAAACTAGAAAGTGAGGTTGGGGCCAATTTTTTTAGGCCACCTATATGGAAAAGCTTTCAACTTAATCCCCAGAAAGTGGCTGAAAGATTTTAAAGGGATTATCATTATCCTATTTCTCACTTTGAGAAAATGGCCAGGTTAGCCTGACTTCCAAAAAATGTCAGAGGCAATAAAGTCAGGGATGATTCTCTGGTGAAGTTGAAAATAAAATCAAGTTAGGGAAGAAGTGATTAAAGTACTCTCATTCCAATCAAACACTTTAAAATTTTAAAAAATCATGTAAATATATATAGATACATATGAGTTTAAACTGATCCCCGAACTCACCGTATAGAAACTTACATCTTAAAGTGCCAAGACTAGTATTTTGAGTGCAAACAAAACCCAGGACAAAGAAATCTGAGGAAAGGGTTATGCTACAACTCATACCTACAAACATTTTCTTCTTCCACCCTAATTTCCCAGATGGTATGACGATTTTTCACCATCATTATTATCATCCTGAGGTATAACTTTTATCCTCACTTTACCAATAAAGTATTGGTTTCACAGAGAAGTGGTAGCCTCCCTCCAAAGACTGGAGATGGACTACCACCATGAAATATTCAGGACATGCGGAGTCTCACTGTCTTTAACCAGCTGAACTCTAAGTAGTGACTAGAACCCCCCCCCCCAACACACACACCCAAAAAAGAATGCTTAAAAAGAAATATAAAATGGTCACTGGAGAAAAACATAAGATGAGAAAAATAAATATTCTCAAGGCCCATAAGGATCATTGGTTTGGATTGGTTGTCGAAAGCAGAAGTTCAGATCCTCCTTCACCACGCTGCCACGTGCTCAAGATATGGATAAAAGCCATATCTGTTTCCTCTACCTAATGTTTCATCTATAATATATAGGCCATGTCAATGTTTCAAAAAAAAGAAGCAAGAACATCTAGCTCTGTACCCCAAAAGTAGAGCTGCATTTGAGAGGCAGCTCTCTGACTGATTCAACGGAAGTGATGCACAAGGTCAGAATTCCAGCCACAGGGAATCGCTGCTGTTATTTCTTTTCTCTGCATTAGGACCAATAGATTAACTCCCTCCTTAACTTGGTAGTTGAAAGGCACAGACATCTTTATAAATGTATCCAGGAGCCGTAGTGAACAAAATGTGCTGGCTAGGATTTAAGCAAAAGGAGGGTGCACCTGTGCAAGGCATGCTAAAGTTGACTAAACTGAAACCTTCCGAGTTATTGGAAATAGAAGAGAATGCCCAAAGGCCTCTCAAAATGGGACTTCAATGGGTTGGTTTCTCATGTAAAGCAAGAACCAAAAAAAGCTTCTCCCTTAGTATAAGAGTAAAATAGAAATAAAAGTCCTCTATGTTTAGTAAGCTTAATAAATAAGAAAATTAATTAAAAAATAAAAATCTGTCCCAAATGTTTATACCGGGTAGAGAGAGAACAGGTGTGTGGGGAATCTTCTCTGAATGTTAATAAACAGAACGCATCATGTGACCTAATCCATAGTACTTGGTTAATAAGAAAAATGTAAAGCCAAGAACTTAGCTCAAGATTTAAAGTGTTCAGACTCATAGGCAGCCCAGGGCAACCACTAAAATTTTTTAAACATAACAATTGATATGCTAACAGATGAGATAAAGTGGATTCATGTACAATGCTCAGTTAAAGCCAGAAAAAGAGGGGAAAAGAGAGGTGAATAAAGAAAAAAAGTACAACAAATAGAAAACAGTTACACACATGGTAGATAGTAATCCAATGATATCAACCAATTTAAATGTGAATAATCTAAATACACATGTGAATTTATAAATACATTATAAATCAGAGATTATGAGGGTTGATAAAAAACAAGAACTACTATTTGCTGTCTATAAGAAATAGGAAGACACAGTTATGTTAAAAGTAAAGTGATGGAAAAGCTATATGATACTAACACTTGTAAAGAGAAAATAGACTGTGCTGTGTTAATTTCAGACAAAGGAGGCTACAGAAGAAAATCATCAGGAATAAACTGGGGCATTACAAAATGATAATGAGGTGATTTCTCCAGGAAGACGTAACAATCCAACACTTACACCCCCACCATAGCATTGAAATAAGGGATGCTAAAATTGTCTCACACTGCGGGCAGAGACACCCTTCTAACAGGAACCAGTTTGTTAAAAGTGCAGCACACTCAAGATAATGGGGTAAAGCATCTCTATTTTTTTCTATTGTTCCTACAAACTTTCTCTGTGGAGCTAAATCTCCTTCCCCTGTCCTCTGTCACTTTATACATCTTCAAAGAATTAGTAATTAATATATCCTTCCCAGCAAAATAATAACAGCTCTGGAATTTAAAGATGCTTCCCCTCTTCCAGCCCTGTCCTTCTTCATGCGAGAACCCTGCAACGGGACAGGGACTGCTGGCTTTGCTCCCTGCCAGCTGCACGGTTTCTGAACCTCCACGGCTGGAGCAGATGAAAGGACTGAAGCAAGGGAACAGAAAGGCTCTCTCCTGAGAGGCACTGAATGTACATTGACTTTTACATGTACATTTCACACATGCACTTACATGTACACATCTAGGGCTGTAGGAGGGGTTTTGTGAATGTGATGGTTAATTTTATGCCTCAACTTGGCTAAGTCACAGTACCCATATATTTGGCCCAACAGTCTGGATGTTGCCATGACTGAATGTTTACATGAGATTAACATTTAAGTTAATCGACTTTGAGTAAAGAAGATTAGCCTCCATAATGTGGGTGGTCTCATTCAATTACTTGAAGGCATTAAGAGAAAAAAAAAGGCTGACATTCCCCCAGGAAGAGGGAATTCTGCCTCCAGACTCTTCAGACTCAAGCTGCAGCATAAACTCTTCCCTGACTCTTCAACCTGCCAGCCTACCCTGAAGATTTTGGACTTGCCAGCTTCCACAATCACATAAATCAATTTCTTAAAATGCATACATACATTCACACACACGTGCACCCTATTGGTTCAGTTTCTCCAGAGAACCCTGCCTCACGCAGTGAGGTTTGCTGATGTAGGTGAGGATTCCCCACCTCTACTTTATTGGCCAGAGTGATGTGCATCTTCAGGGCCACTGAAATCAGCCCCCTCAGTTGCTGCTTTTCTGCTTTTCAGTGGTCCCTGTGTGGGTATTACCCTGGATAAAGTTCCTTTAAGAAAAATAACTCCAAGTCTGTCTGATGGACATCCAGATGGCTCTCCCTCCAACACACACACACCCCCGCCCACCCAGCAGATGAACAGGAGAAGTCCACATAGACTTGTTATTGCCCTAACCATATAACAATTTATACTTTGCTCTTTATAGGCTGCTGCAACCAGAATCTTTCTTTTTCTCAGGCCTGTGTCCCCCCAAGTTATGGGGGACAAATAATAAGTTATCAGAAAAATCCCCTTGGATCCCCACCTCTCTCTGAGACCTCAGGAGAGGTGACACCTCACACAGCACACTGATTCTTCCCATATAAATCGTGTTTCCAACCTCTCCCTTTTGCACCTGTCTCCACACTCTTTTATAGCCTGGAAATTGGTGATCACAGAATCTCCCATCTGAGACTGCCTTTGCAAACCTGCCTCAGTCAGCCTACCCATCACAGCATTTGGCACTTACAGTCTCAAGGCTTCAGCAAAAAACACAAGCAGAAAAGTACACGCACACACAGCTCTAGGGATTGATTTTCTTTCAGTCCCTGCATTAGGCTTTGCTCTTTTTTTCTCTTTCAAATCTCAATTAACCACGCTGTTGCCTATGCTCTGCCATGGCTTCCCTTGCATTGGATAACTCCTACTTTTCTTTTTGGTCTCAGGTTACATATTATTTCTACCAGAAAGCTACCTCCAAACCTCCTCCCAGCCTCCACACTAATAGGAACTCAGTTGCCCCTGCTAAGTGCTCATCATAAGCATCTTTCTCCAACAGCGACTAGTAGTTGTATGTTTGCCATCTCAGCTAACATATGGGTAGCATAAGGGCAGGCATCACATGCATCTCGCTCAAGTTGTGTACCCAGCGCCTCACACAGTGACAGTGCACAGGCACCCAACAAACAGGTTATTAATCAATTAACCATTTACTTCATGCTTGGCACTCATTATGGGGAAAAATTGAATCACGTGAAATTCAGTCAATGAGAAAGGCAATAAGCAGGATTGTGCCTGTTTTCTACTTTGGTATTCGAATGGATTTCAAAGGGATAGTTACAAAATTATTAAAAGATCCTTGGCATTTCTGTTACAAAACACAATAGGAGGATTTAATATAAATTGGGACCTCAAAGACTACTTTAAACATCTTTTGAGAGTTAGGAGAAGGAAAAGAAAAATATTGGGGGGAGGGTGGTGTGGAGCACTGAGAATACAATTGTTGGTATCTTTGTAAAGTCAGAGTGTTGGAGGAATACGTTTTACAAGATCTTGAACCAAATAGATCAAAATGTAATCATTAAGAAATGACATTTAACATTTTCTGTCCTTTAAGGGTTTTAAACCTTCAATAATAGAAATTGCTCTTGGCACCCTACACTAATATGAACTGAGAATTAAATAAGCATTCCTATTTCTAATATAGTTAAAGTTGAGAAAAGATATATGCCAATTCCTAAGAATTTGTAATTAAAATAGTTACTAAGTTGATCAGTCACTAAAATATCAGTTTAAAGAAAATCATACAGTTTCTCCTTTAAAAGTAAAATTCTTATTAAATGAAATACTTCCAACTATGTTTCTTCATTTATTCAATTTGTCATGTGATCATAACATCAAATTAGATTTAGATTTTACTAAGTCTTCACAACACCACGTTGGTTATTACCTCAGGTATTTGTAAGAATTTGATCCAGTAGTTAATGATTTGCTTCAATCTGGGTCAAATGGAGGAAGTTAAACCGTCACTCCTACAGTTCCCAGGGCAGTAGTGTTGAACCGTGCACACTGCTGTGACCCGGTTACAGACCTCGGGATATCCTGGGCCTTTTTTCTCTCTTCTCATCTCAATTGCTTAGTCATCCAGTCCATATTGTTATTTCCACTGATCATCAATATCACCTGAATTTGTTTATCAACTGAATTTGCTTCTGCAGACTGAAGTTAAAGAGAAAGGACACCATTAACTCGATGCCACTTTAGTAGCAATTATTTTACTTTGGTAGCTTCAGTTTCCACTCCTAGCTAATGAGTGGACAGATTTTTGTCACAATAATGTTGTATTCATAATACATTTAAATATATGCACTTTAATTTCTTTTCACTGTTCTTCCTGGATATATATAACTCTAGAGAGAGCCGAAATAACCTTATTCCTAAAACAAAGGAAAACAACTATATTTTAAATGGAGGAGAAAGAGTACAAAGTTATGAAAAATACAATTTGGGAGAAAAAATTCTAATAATATTCTAATAATGATACTCAACTACCAAATTACCTCTCATTGCCAAACATTGCATTTAACTACCAAATTTAATATTTAGTAATAGAATGATTATAAACAATCTTAATATTAAGAACAGAGACAGACTGTAATGAAAATAAACACAGCAATGTTGGAGTCATTTTTATCTTACAGCTTGTGATAACATCACAGACCAAAACTGATAGAATCAAGGTGCCAAGTTCTGTTTAGCAATTCAAATGACTGGTCAAACACACCGCCTTTGGAGATGTCTAAACTGTTGCTTTCCCCTCCCTTCTCCTGGCCATCTTTAAACCTGCAGGCATTTCAGGCTGCACTTAATCAGTACACTTCTGATTTGTTGCCACTTAAGTCACCGAAAAGTTTTTTCTAAAAAGTTAATTAGTTCATGACAAATGAGCTTTCTGAACAATTTCAAAATACTGCCAAGACTTCGTCTTTAGAGACAAAAGGAAGTCGTGCTTGCCTAGATGTCACCAGGCCGAGATCCCACGAGGACAGGGCTCACGTCGCAACGCTGCAGTCAGGACGCATCTTCAACTTGAAAAAGCGCGAGGCTCCACCGCGGCTCTCGGTGCTGTCCGTCTCCTCTCCTTTCCATGCACTTGACATTTAAGAAATTGGACTCTGACTTCAATTTTAAAGGCCTTCCTAGTGATTCTCTCTGATTACCTGATGTTTTCACCATTTACCTGTTAATGTAACACCTAATGAGAATAGCCCTGCTTAATGTTTGATGAGATTCATCTTTTTTACAGTTATGCATTTCACTCATATTTGCAATTATACTTACATTAGCAGTAACAAAACAATGTTAATTTCTTGAAATTAAAATAATTCTTTAGCCATTCCTTATAGCATGTGTTAAGGAATATATATATATATATATTCATTCAATCTAATATAACATTATCCACAATCCTTTGAATTCAGTAGTATTGGCCCTATTTTAAACACAGGGAAATTAAAGTTCTCAGATTTAAGATTTTTGACCAATTTTGAATGGCTAGAAAATCAAGATCTATCTGAATCCAAAGAATATGCTTTTACACACATACACAGACACACACACACAGTTTTTTAACCCTTTGTGCTTTAACCTTTATTAGTCTGCTCTTTTCCTCATAATGTAAACTAAAGCACTTACAATTTATTTTTTGTGATAAAAATTGTGCTCTTAGTTTATGAAAATAGGTTTGTACTCTTATTTTAAAATCATTAAAGCACTTAACCTTACTAAATTTCTTATCTAAGAAAAGTATTTTTTAAAAACATGGATGTACTTGAAGGGTACCATGCTAAATAAGATATGTCAGACAGAAAGACAAATACTATATGATTTCACTTATAGGCAAGATCTTAAAAGTAAAAATAAATGAACAACAAACAGAAACAGACCCACAGGTACAGAGAACAAACTGATAGTTGCCAGAGGGGAGGGGGGAATGAATGAAAAAGGTGAAAGGGAATAAGAGGTCCCAATGTCCAGTTATGAAATATGTAAGTCACAGGGATGTAATGTGCAGCACAGTAAATACAGCCCATGCTATAATAACTCTACACAATGACAGATGGTTACTAGATTTATCCCGGTAATCACATGACAAGGTATATAAATGCTGAATTAGTACGTCATACACCTGAAACTAATACAATATTAGATGTCAACTGTACTTCAATTAAAAAAAAAAAAACCAAACCTGAAGCTGTTTTGTCTGTCTCCTGTCTCTCTTGGTGCTCCACAGCATGGTGGGCTCCCACTCCAATACTCCAGCAGGGGTGTTCAACCTTTGGGCGACTATGTGCCACACTGGAAGAAGAAGAGTTGTCTTGGGCCACACATCAAATACAACATGTACGTAATCACACACACACACAAAATCTCATAATGTTTTAAGTAAATGTACAGTTTTGTGTTGGGCCATGTTCACAGCCATCCTGGGCTGCATGCGGCCCATTGGCCGCAGATTGGACACCCCTGCTAGTGGATCGTACATGGAATGGCCCTATGAAGAGCATAAAGGAGGGTTATGCCCCTCCTTTGAAAGCAGGGTCGGAGAGCCCACAACGCCTCCAGGCCCTCTTTTTTTTTTTTTTTTTTTTTTTTTTTTTTTTTTTTTTACCAAAGCTGCCACAGCTCCCAGAATCCACACCACTAGGTGTCTCCACTTATGCTGAGCTACTGCTGCCTCCAGAAGACTTTTGTTTAAAGATATATCATATCTAGGCTTTATTTATTTTTATTATTATGAGTTAACTTTAATGTGCAAATCAGGTGTAAGTGATAAGATGACAAAACAGACATTCTAAGCTTTGATGTGGAGTTGAATAAATAATTTTGACAACAATAATAATACTAATAATGCCTTAAGTTAAGACTACGGGGAGGCAGACCTGAGTGGAGCCCCTCTGAGGAACCTCGGCAGTGAAAGAGGAGAGAGAGGATCAGCATTGGGAGAGAAAAACAAAACCAGCAAAAGAAAGGACAGGAAAACATATTTCGACAGTTTACCCTTTTATCAAGGCACACAAACAAGACCTGAACTCATCCATTAAACACAAAGTAACTAGTATGGAAGTGACAGGATTTGTTCTGTGGTCAATTGTTCTTACAGAACTCTAATGTCATGGGTGGAGTATTCTTTATAAATTTCACTAAGTTTAAAACATGTCAACAACCTCAACCATAAAGCCTTTTGAGTAGAGAATGTAATGACTCTGCCTGTGAGCATCACTCATGTACTCCGAAGTAATAGTCATATTCATGCCACCACAGTGGGTGAGGCTATTATTAGTTCATTCAACAAATATACTCTCATCACCTGATATGTGCTAGGTGGCAAAAATAAAGAAAGAGAAGGAAGGAAGGAAAGAAGGAAAGAAGGAAGGAAGGGAGGAAGGAAGGAAGGGAGGGAGGAAGGGAGGGAGGGAGGGAGGGAGGGATAAAGACCCACATAAGGGAAGCCCGCAGTGCTGTGCTGGAGCCAGCCCATACCAGCAGGCAAGAACCAACTGTTAAATTTTCAGGAATTTTTTGAGAGCTGTTGTTAAACAGACACTATTAAAATTTAAATTATATAAGTGTACAAATACATTTTACTTTTTAAAAAGGTAATAAATATTTAAAGCTTATAATTTCTTAATCATTACCTATGCTCTTGAGGCTACTTATGTCTATTGAACCTGCAAGACGGAAATGCAATGTAATAGCATACCACTCTGCATCTCTCCCCAATTCTGCACTCAGTGATATGGCTGATAATTTGGAAAGGTTGGTGTGGGAGTATTCATACCACAGAAAGCAGCAAAAGCAGCAAATGCTACAAATCAGTTTGATTTCTTTTCTTGTGTCACTTGTCAAACATAAGAAAATAATGGAGAATGCGTCGATGCGGATCTCACTTAAAAGTGCATTGTGTTCGCGTTTGCTGCACTGCCGACAGCACAAAACTTTGAGGAAATATAGCTCCGTATTCAAAAGGATTATGCAGCTTGGCAAAGTCACTCACAACAATGACTAACAAGGAAAGTCCGCACATACATCTTTCTTGCCTCACTTTCACCTTAGTAACGTAAATTGAAATATCAACCAGCTTTCACATCAAAACTATGCTCACCCATCAATTGCAGTGACAGGTTGGCTATGGACATTTTAAAAGTTCAGCAAAAATTAACAATTGCATTTCCTGAGAATCAATGGACTATGTGGAATTATTAATAAAGAGCATTCTGTATTTAATTATTTATATATTGTGTGCTATAATCTTTATGTCAGTAAAATGATAAAATTATGTACATATATATGCATTCTCTTTTGGAGGGAATGATTGTTAAATATTTATGAACACATGTCTGGGGTTGCTGTAGAGTCTAGTGTGAAAGATCTGGACTGAGTAGTACTAGAAATAGACAAAGGTATTTGAGAATAACAGACAGAAACCCAACCTACACTATGCCCTAAGGGGCCACAGAACAATTTTCTTTGAGGATCTAGTAGTACTTGAGATAAGTAGGAATTGGGCTATGTGTTAAGACAGTAGAATTCTTTATGATTGCTGAAATACTATGTTAAAGATGATTTTATATGCAATAAATCAGGGAGTAAAGAACTCCAGCATGCAGATCTGATGGTTCTGTATATGAGTGTAAAAGGTTGTTAATCTACAAAGTTAAGAGCAAATATCATTTAAAAAATAATTTTAACTGCAAAGCTTTTCCAAGTATATTCCTCTAGAGAAAGATGTACAAAATTACACTCAAACTACATGCTGTGAGGAAGTGTAAGACATTACTTATAAGATGTGCCTTGGAGCACCAAGTATTGAACAATTTAAGACAACCCCACCCACTAGACATCCTGAGATGGTAGAATGTGGATGTGGACAGTAAGCTTTCAAAAATGCCAGACAGCAGAAGTATCCAGACAATGCAGAGAAACTATATACCCGCGGCTGTGGGTGGAGAGCAAGGAGAACAGGCGTTTTCAATGCTCCCAGGCATGCTCCTTTAGAGAACAGCCCCATGAAGAGAAAATTCTGTGGAACATTTCAGAGAAAGCTGCCTTCTTTTCCCTGCGCACTTCTAGGGAGGGTAACTCTGAATGAGTGTTCTTAGATACCTGGGAAATGATCCAACGTGCACATGGGGTGGACACGTGGGGTGTGTGTGTGTGTGTGTGTGTGTGTGTGTGTGTGTAGGCACACATGTAGGTAAAAGAAAAAAGAAACAACAAAAAATAAAGGTGCCATATAAAAATAAGAGCCCACACCCTTCTAGTAGTTGTCCTTAGTATTTACTCCTTAGATTCTTAGATTGCAAAAGATATTAGTCATTTGATTTTAAGTGCTGTTATTTCTACTGTGAATCCTTGTCTCACACACAGCTCTGTGTTTGGGGTACTTACAGAGAAATTCTTGAATGTCAGAAAACGATGCTTTCCTTTTTATTTTTCTTTCTGTATTTCTAACACCTGCATCAACTTAGTCACTTCTGGATTCCACACAGAAGTTCACACAAGAAGAAAAACACCCTGAAAATACTTCATCTTTATCTCTTCACAGCAGCTCAGTTTTGAGTCCCTTTTCATGGGTGACACTCAATAGCTGAGTTCCTCAGTGCAATTTCACATTGACCTCGACATTCCAATATCCCTGACAGTCTACACTTTTATCTTCTTGAAGGAAGAATATACTGTCACCAAATAAACTTGTTAAGAAAGTGACTGCTAGTTTATCTCCTGCATGATGCCTGTGAGTTTATCTTTTTATCTTATCCAGAGGCAGGAATGTTATTCTATATTTCCTAAACCAATAAAGAGTGAAAACAAAACTGAGATTCTGAAATAACAATATCTCATAATTCTTAATGACAGGAATTCTACTACATTTTAAATTCCTGTAAACTATAGAAAATATGTAGACAATAATAGTATTGAATATTTTATATATTTTCTCTGATTGACCCACTCCAAAAAAACATATAGGAAAAGGGCAACTTGAAAAACTTGAAAAGATTATAAATCCTGTTTGGGTGAAGAAACCACTTGAATTTAAAAGTATAATTTTTAATGCTAGTTTTGACCATAAAAAGATAAGGAAAAATTATATCAGTCAAGATAGACTAGGTTATGGTGCTATAATAAACAATCTCAAGTCTCAAATGGCTTAAAATAGTGTATTCATTTTCTATTGCTACTCTAGCAAATTACTACAAATTTAGTGGCTTAAAGCAACACAGATTTATTATCTTAGAGTTCAGGAGGTCGGAAGTCTGAAATGGATTTCAGTGGGCTAAAATCTTCCTAGAGGCTCTAGGGAAAAAAAATTATTTCCTTCCCTTTTGGAGTTTCTGGGAGCTACCTGAATTCCTTGGCCTCATCCTATATCATCAAAGTCAGCAACCCCATCAATCCAGCCTCTGCTTCTGTGGATATTTCAAGAATCCTTGTGACTACAATAGGCCAATCCAGATAATCCGAGGAAATACCCCAGCCTCAAGGTCCCAACTTTGGTCGTATCTGCAAAATCTCTTTGGCCATGTACAGTAACAGGTTCCAGGAATTAGGGCATGGACATCTTTGGGAAGACATTTCTCTGCCTACCAAAGACAGCTCAGATTCGTTTCCTATTCATGCCACATGCCCATGGAATGCAGGGCCCATTGCACACAGCCAGCTACTCAAGCTTCACAGCAGCAACTGTGTTGAGCAGTGTCAGCCACAACACAGGGAAAAGAGCTCTCAAAATCAATTAAATATTTGGTCTTCAAGTAATATAGATCCCTTCTGTTAATACAAATCACTTTTGTTCATAGTATGTCAGTCAGAACCAAGTACATGATCTCACTTGATTTCAAAGTGCCATCCCACCATGTGAAAGGATGGCAGAACCTGACATGCTCTGTGAATGGGATTTCCATCACAGCCCTGTCTCATACCCAAATCTCAGGTCACCCTCATTTCCCCCTGCCAGCTGTATTCTTTCTGCACCAAGAGAATCTGTGCTTGCCATGAATGTTCTTCGCCAAAGATTGCCAATTCTCCACCAACCAAATATCATTAGGTGCCCTTTCATGATCAGACTTACTCAGAGCCACATGGAGTAAGGAATTTTTTTTAATGTACTTCTACATATCTTTGATGTGATGAAGTGAAAACCCCAAAAGAGGAGAACAGTAGTGGTGAATTAACCAAATGAGACTAAGATGTTCCCACAAAAATGCTTTAATTACATGCTTATTATAAACTGTCTTTCAATTATGACATTTAATATCAAAACAATTTTGTAGTAGATTCATGATATAATTCTGACTTGGAGTTGAGTAGTCAGCTTTTATTCCAAAGTCCACAGATTTTAACTACTTTTCCCCCATTGTATATTTGTAAGTAGTGAGAGATTCAATCACTGTTGTTAATAACAGAGTCAGGATTAATTAACAATAAAGAGATGGTATCAAGCGTATAGTCGTACGAAGGACGACCATCGCTGGCCCGTGGGAAAGCACATAGATGGCAGCAGAACTTTCAACATGGAGGCAGAACACCTGGACTGTACTCCCACCTCTGCCAATAAACCACTTTTAAATAAATCACTTTATTATGCATCCAGGTCTTCTTTCTCTTATATTCAAAAGTGAGTAATATCATTGTCAGCCTATGTTGAAATAGTATAAAGATCATTTGCAGTAACATAAGGGAAATATAAATCAATATGTTTAGGCATAAATGTATTAATTGATGTAATCATTTGCTAAATAACCATTCCTTAACTATTTAAGGAACACTCAATGTTTATGTTCATGAAGTTCTTTCGAAATAGGTAGAGATCTGTTCACAGACTGACTTGAATAATCATTATAAAAGTTTGAATAACATACTTTCTGCCAAGATTATGTTAGATCCTCTCAATATTAGAAGACAGAAAAAACACAGTTCCTACCATCAGAAAATCATTAGGCACCATTTCCTTGATAAGAAAAATAATGACTTCCACAAAAATGCACTTTTAGCACAGTTCTAAAACAAGCATTTACACCATTAGCTTTATTGTCTTTATTATTGTAACATATTTTACCTTATTTTCACAGAACTATATTAATCTATGTACAGTAAATTGTTTCCATTCTAAATACAAACTTAGAGACTGAATAACAAAATCATAGCAATCTCTATGGTAATGAATTCTATGTCAATACTAAATGTTGATATAAACAACATATTTCAAGCAAAAAGCTCATTAGTGCATGTAGCAATATAGATTCCAATCAAAAAGAAAATATAATAATGGACTGAATGACAAGTCTAACTGCTTCTATTGTAACAGCTAATTTTTTGAAACATGAACGTGCTTTGTTGACTGTAGTTTTCTTTTCCCCTTCATTCCAAGCAGGTTGTCAGACCCACTATTTTATTGCCTTGTGAGTTTTGGGGCACAGAAACAAAAGCTAATTATATCTTTTTTTAAAATATAAATTCACTGAAGATATAATGTAAGGTATCCCAGAGCAAGAAGGGACAGAGAAAAGAGGCATTTCATCATTCAGAAAAGGGGGCTGGATGTTGAAAACCTGTCTAGGAAGTTTGCGCTCTGGAAGCAAGTTCAGAACTCCATGGCAACTAGTTGGTGCCTCTCAGGTGTGGCTAGAGCATTCACAGCATCATCGGGGGTGGGGGGCTAATTAGAAAGTCAGACTGACAGTGGCCAGAGGAGAGGCAGGAGGGACATAATGGTGGCAAGAAGCGGAAGGAACTGGTCAAAGGACATGTATGAATAATTCACGGACACAGACATTAGCGTGGGGATGGACTGGGGGAGTGGGGTGTGGGCTGGATGAAGAAGTGCAAAGGGGTAAAATTGGGGACAAATGTAACAGAATAATAATTTTTAAAAGTAAATAAGGTATTATGTACCAAAATACAAACATTTTTGATGGAATGTCATTATTTCTGTGTTTGAAAGAGACTAATTTAAATTATTTATATCTTGATAATGATCAAAAACATTCCTCATCTCAACATGTACAGAAAAGATCAAACAAAAAGCTGTCTACAACCTAGGCACCTCCGTACCTGCACACATTGCAACAAGCAACCATCTATTTTTTTGAATCTTCTATTTTAAGCATAATCATTGCCATATTTCAAAGACCTTTTGAGCAAATGAAATATTAACATTGTGATATTATATTGATACTCTGCCTTATATTGTGGGATGTGGCTGAAAAAACATTTGTGGTTGATTAAAAATGAGGGACTCAAGGAAAATACTTATAATTAGTTTATAAATGTCTACTAATTCATTTTCCTTCTAACAAAGACTTAGTGACTTTCCAATGAAGAAAAAAAACCTTTTTGCAAAAAATAAACTCAGCTCAATAGTAATCATATTAATGCAATTTTTGGAGGGTCCAAGCTTTACAAAAAATTGAATTGCACCATAATTATTTACTGATAAGTAAACTTTGCTCACTTTTATGTAGTGCTGGGTTTTGGATATTAATTATATTAATTTTATCAGTTTATGATAACATATATTAAATATTTATATTCATGTTAGATTGAATTTGATATTGTAATCTGTTTTATAGAGTTTTACTGATTTTTCTTATTTTATGTATTCTTAACACTTTACTACTAATATTACTGTCATTGCTGGTGAATAAGCAACAAAAATACTGATATTACTATTTTGCTCTCCTATGACAATCAATCATCCCACCTTTGCCAAACTCACCTGTGCCTCCAAACCAGCAGAAAATCAGCAGGACTGAGTGTAGGACCTGAAAGACTGTTAAGTGCTAAAACAATGGATGTGTCAGCGGCAGCGACCCCAGGAGTCTTCCTTGGGTTTTAGTGGGAAGATACAACTGAAGAGAAAGAGTCCACCAAGAACTGAGGTTAAGTTCCCTGTCTGCTCGAAGAGATAGGAGGAAATGATAAATGATTTGTTTTAATATTTTTATTCTTTCACACCAGCAATTGACATTGCAAATTTATATCTTTTATACCTTGATAGTTCTGTTATCCATACTTAAGCCTGCATTATATCTTGCCTGCCCTCTGGTCTACTCTGCCAAGTTGTCTGCTTAGAGTTTGAGTTCACAAAAAAACATGGCATCTTCCATTGAGTCTTTCCTCATCACTTTTGCTTGGAACATAATATCCCCTTCAGATCTCAAGTTTGATTGTAAGACTCTTAGTGCCAAGACATGGAAACAACCAAATGCCCTTTGGATTGGGTGAAGAAGCAGCAGCACATATATACAAGGGAATACTACTCAGCCGTTAAGAAAACATGACATACTGCCATTTGCAACAAGGAAAGTCCTTGAGAATGTCATACTAAGCAAAATATGTCAGACAGAAAAAGTTAAGAACCATATGATTTCACCCATATGTGGGATATAAAATTGAAAGCAATAAATGAATGAACAAGAAAAACAAAAGCTCGTAGAAATAGACAACAGTATGGTGGGTACCAGAGGGAAACAGGGTGGGGGTAGTGAAAGGTAAAAGGGGTCACGTATATAGTGACTTTGGGTGATGGGCACACAATGCAATATACAGATGATGTATCATAGAAATGTACACTTCAAACCTATGCAGTTTTATTAATCATTGTCACCCCAATAAATTTAAGAAAGAAACATCAGTTTGTACATTGCATTTAAATTATTTGTACATACATTTTTGTCTAATAGATTTCTATGTTCTTAAACAAAGAGACCTTCTATATCTTATCTTAGTATTCTCATCGATGCTTACCATGGAGCGCTGTCTCTAGCATTTTCCATTGTAAATATTCCAAACTTTGGTAGTACTACTTCAGGTTATCTTACACTGAACAGCATTTAACACTGTTCCTTTGACTTGTCCTAGCTACCTGTAATTTCTTTTTCCTGTGAATTCTGGCAACCCATTGGTTTAGGCTCTCCTTATAATTTTCACAATCCTCATTTTCTGCTTCTTTTAACAGTTATTATTTCCAAACCGTAATGCTTCCCTAGAATTACTACAGAATTGGCCCATTTATCTTCTTGATCCATATACTTGGAGCCACTGCATAGACTCTGCAATTTCATTCTCCACAGGCAACTCCAAATACCGTTGATTTCACATCTTGAACTTAACCTCTGTATCTCAACTTCCACTCCCTTGGTACGTGCTCTCATGATCGTTTCCCTGGTTTATTAAAGCCACTCTACATCTGGTCTCCCTGTCTCTCATCTCTTCCTCCTCCATTCTAGGGGTCAGCGTAAATGTGAAAGGGGAAATGGTAACAGCAAAGCACAGGTGAAGTAGTAAAAGTCCAGATAATTTTTGAAGTACACCAATAGGATTTATTTTATAGTACATAAAAGTAAAAGAATTTTTAAAAAAGGACTGTTTTGTAACCTGAATAACTAGCTGAATTTACTGAGATGGGAAGCCAAGAGAAGTAGTCAGTTATATATAGGGATAATGTTCATTTATAAACAAGGAAAACCTTAAAGATTTGTGGACTGTACATACCAGTGGCACATCAAGTAAGAGATTTAGACTTGCACATGGTGTGGGTGTATGTGGTGTGGAGAGAGAGATTGGTGAGGTCTCAAAACCTGATACATTAATGTATAGACAGCATTTAAAACCAAGGAAGTAAAGAAGATTGTTTAAGAAGTGAGTAAAGATAGAGAAAAAGAAGAAATCCAAGAGAGGAGCATTGGGGCACCCCAACATTCATAAGCTGCAAGTGAAGTATTGATGTTGGAAATATAATTAAGAAATGAAAATCCTGCCAAACCAGAAAACTTCCTCACAAAGATAGGAGACAAAACAGTGTTATTATGGAAGGACCATTAAACTGGAACGTGAGGTGTATCACCATCAATGGGCGCAGAGGTTGCCGAGACTGAAAGAAATCCTCCCTTTGGGTAGCCAAGTGGATACAACTTACTGTACATGTGTGAGATAAACAGCAACTAGTCCTCAATACGAGGACCTGACACCACCATTTGTTATACAAGCTCTTCCTAGCTTCACCAGGTAATTGGGGTGACCCTCTGTGTTAGCTCACTGGCTTTGTCCAAAGGAAAAATAAACTTCTTGTTTCTGTCATGGGAGGTGGGGTTGCAACTTGGAGCAAGACACCTATGGTAGTTAGGTGCCCCCTTCTCCCACAGACTCGGGAGATAGAGGTCCTATTTCTTAATGATTATATTTTGAAGAGCTGTCTCCCAGGTCACTGAAAAAGACATCCCTGGGTCTTAAAGCTAGCAAACGACTTATTTAGTCATTAAAATGATTTACTCACATTTCAAAAAGACAGAAAAATAAAAAACTTACCATAGCAAGTTTGTTTTCTTTTGACCAAATAATATTCTAAGAAAACTATGGGATAGAAGTATCTTTTTTTTTTCTTTCTTTTCCACTAGGAAAAATTATCTCATTTTTCATTTTCAATTTTTATTTACCTTACATATTCAAAGAGGAAAACTAGGAGCACATGAAGACTTAGAAGGCAAGGGGGGTATACAACATAATGATTTTGTATACTATGTTGCAAAATGATTATCACAACAAGTGAACACCCATCACCTCCCATAGTTACAATTTTTTTCTTGTGAAAAGAATTTACGGCCTACACCTTATCAACTTTCAAATATACAATATTGTTAATCATAGTCACCATGTTATACATTCCAATTATATCTTCACATCTGACTTATCTTACGATTGAAAGTTTGTACCTTTTGTCCACCTTCACCCATTTCTCTCAACCTTCCACCCTCCCACCCACTTCCAGCAAAGGCAAATCATTCATATATTCATATATATATGATTTATTTATATATGATTTATTTATATATCATTATATATATTTATATATAAATATAAATTCATTTCACATATAAGTAAGATTTCTCTCCAAATTTTGCAAAACTCTCGTGTGGCCCACTCTAACTGGAAACATATGGGGTATGCTAGGCAGTGTAGTTTAGCTTGGCCAAATTTATACATTGCAAAGCCACCACAGCTTCAAATGCATGTATTAGTAACAAATAAACACTGTGAGTTAATAGATGAGTTATCTCTGTCCATATATTAAAAAGAAAGGGCGTAATACTAACACCAAACAGTTTTTAGAAAATAAAAAAGCATTATAATTTTAAAAAGATTTTTAAAATAGAAAACAAATATACAATAAAAAAGATTAACAAAGCCAGAAGCTTATCTTTGGAGATTTTTTTTTAATGGCAAACCATTAGAGAGATGAATTAAAAGAGGGGAGAGCAAAACAAAAGTCTCAAAAACTATTACCACAAATTAAAAAAAGCATTATTTAAGATCCACGAAAGAATATTAAGAGGAAAATTATACCAGCACTTTTTAAAATTTAAATAAAGGGCAAATTCTGAGAAAAATGTAATTTACTGAACTTATACAAAAAGAACTAGAAAACTTAACTAATCCTGTAACCATTAAAGTAATTGAATTAGTACTTGAAATCTTCCCAAAACGAAAATTTCAGTCTCAAATGACCTCATTGTCCGGATCACCCAAGACCTGCATCTCCTAATCTGGCACTTTCATCCCTACGACTCTGATGCAGGTGATTCTGATGCAGGTGAGTACAAAGATGCACACGCAACTTGTGTGATGTACTACATGAACAACGATGTTCACAGCAGCATGTTTATAATAGCCCAAAGCTGGAACAACATACGCATTCATCAATAGAATGGATTTAAAAAAAAAAAAACTCCATTGACTGAGTGCTGCATAGCAAAAATAAACAAAACAAAAAAATACCAAAAAAAAAAAAAACCCTCAGAACTATACCATCATATAATAACATGAATGAAATTCATTGAGAAAGTAGAAAAAGCAGGAAATTAGGAATACAATATTTTATTAATGGATCTATTCATACAAAGTTCAAAAAAAGGGCAATCTATTTTTAGGAATGCAAACATAGGAAGCAAAATATTAAGAGTATGTTTACTGTTTACAATGGAAGGCTAACAGTGAGAGGGGATATGGCTAGGAAGGGGCACACAGATGGGTGGGCTTCTGAGGTGCTGGAAAAGTCTTATTTCTGGCACTTAATGTTTCTTGGGGTTTCAATTTATAGCTATTAAACTGCATGTATTTTATTTATTTGTATATCATAGTTTACAATAAATAAAGAAAATCTGTGAAGCTCAAAGACAGCATACTCTAAGCACACACAGCATATATTATTTCAATTTAGGGGAATCCAATGATAACCTTTTCCCCCAAAATCAAACTATATTTCAGAAAAATCTATCTTCGACACATTCAATTGCATAGAGAAGTTAGTAGCATTCTGATGAATTTGTATGGCTGACAACCGAGTCAGACCAGAAATGACTGACTTTCGTTTATTTTCAGTAGATGTAGCCAGGAGCAAGGTATCTGATGGCCGTACTCTGAAGTGGCCAATGACAGATCACCCAGCAGCACTCACTACCGCCCCTACTCAGCTCTTGAGTTCTATTCATGAGAAGAGATTTTTTACCATCACTCATTCCAAACCGGGTGATTATATCTAAAAGAGGATCAATTTATGAGATTTCCTCTGCCATTTAGCAAATCTCAGATTAAAGCTGTAGCTGTGAATTCTCAGCTTAACCCACATGAGTACTGTGTCTCGGCTGGACAAGTAATGGAAGTACTTGACATAGAATCATGCAAGGTGTAAGAGCAAATTGTACAGGAGAACAAATTATTTTTGAGTTTATAAGTTCAGACTAATTACTGCACTTTGGGTGTTGTAAACTGAGACTCCAGAGGTTTACTAAGTTCCCCAAGGTCGCATATCAAATGATGAGAAAAGAGGGGTCTGATTTCCAGTTGCCTGATGCCCTGACTGATGTTTTTTCCTTTCAAACTACCTGTACCCCCGGACCCAGGTGTGAAGGTTCTAATGATCTTAAGTGTCTCCAGTTTTCCTTTCTCATTCCAAACTATACACTTTTAGAGTTTGCCCCGTACCTCCATTTGAATTACTTACACAGAGTTAGTCTTTCAAGAGTCAAGTCCTCAATGGAAGTAAAAAGGACTCCATTTTATAGACACTTCCTTCCGAAAATGTTAAGGATTAGTATAAACTACTAGCTAAGAAAATCCAGCTTAATTTCTTAGTAGTGGATTATCAGTTTCTAAATGTTTCAGACAGTTAAATGTCCTGAAGTTGAAAAAACAATCAGCCTTATTATAAGTCCTGATAGGCTAATTTGAAAAATTTATGAATATATGATTAAACCTGTTTAATGACACTTGTTATATATACCTGCATACCCACTGCTACTCCTATATCTGACTGCCAACTTTACAGAAAGTGAAAATAATAATTTTAGTGATTGCAGTATTCAAAAAAAAGCAACAGGACAGCCTCCATCTTACCTCTCTCCCCAGGGCAGAGTACGCATTATTCACATTTGGGCGAACCACCCGGGTCCCCAAATGCAGAGGACGTTGCTCCTATCTCCCTGTGAAGCATGCATTGGGAATGAGAACACCAACATTATACACAGTATGCACTTAGAAATTATGTCTGGGTATAATCAGTTAAATATTGAGTAGAAATGTGAGTACCGAAGATGGAAATGTGAGACGCATTTAAATGGACTCTAAAAATTCACACCGAAAAGAATAGTTGCTTCCAGAAGTCACCTCATTATTGGAATGTAGCCCTCATGCATAAAACTAAAGTTTAAGTTTTACTATATTTTCTCCATCCTCAATCCTTTCCCCACTCCATGAAACTATTTTCATTATAGAGCCTTATGAACTATCTGCGAAGAACTTATACTTTGATATAAGTTCCCTTGTGGTGAACTGAAGAAACTATCTGTGATTCTCTTTCTTTGCGATTACACAAAATTTGAGAATGTACATGAGCTCGTCTTATTAGACAAGTTAGCACACCTGCACAGTACAATTGTGGGACTGAAAGCTATGTTGCATGTTAAAATAGAATAGGTTTTAAATGTAGCTTGCTTTAATTTTTTTTTCTGATTATGAAATACTATAATACATGGTTAGTGAATAAAATTTATAAAGAATGAATGAAAAAGTATTTTTAAAAAGCAATCCTAATGCCATCTTCTAGAAGAAACAACTTTTAGTATTTAGATATATTTCATCTCAGTCTTATAATAATAGTAAGGGATATAGTAATAAAGCAATCCCAACACCTACATTCCTATTCTATTACAGCCCCAGTGTACCCATTTTAGTTGCAGAGATAAGGAGGAAAAAGAGAATGGCGAGGAAAAGGAGGAAAAGGAAAAGAGGAGGAGGAGGGAGAAGAGGAGGAGGCTGAGGAAAAGGAAGGAAGAGAGGGGAGAAAGAGGAGGGAGGAAGAACAGAGGGCAGGAGGAAGACAAAAAAAGGAAAAAAGGGTCAAGTTCCTGCCTGCATGAGGTTTCATAAATGGGATAAACTTTTCTCACATGCAGACATTAGAAGAGAGTCCTGAATTCCTGAACAATCTTTGACATAAACTCGTCTATGTTCTTACTAGCATATGCAAATTCCAGGGCTCTTTCCCCAAGATTAAGATTCAGATGTCTTGATGCAAATTCAAGTAACCTGCAGTTTTTAAATCCCTCCCTTGGCTTCAGTTAATTAGGATGTGTGTGACTTGTTTGCATCCATTGAAAAACATCATGCTTCACTGTCCAGTATCGCAGCCATTAATCAATCACATGTGACTGCTACAACCAGTTTTCATTAGCTCAAATTAACAGTTAAATTATAATTACCTACATTTATCTTAATTAAATAAAATTCAAAATTCAATTTCTCAATCACACAAGGCCCATTTCAAATGCTCAACTGGCTCAGGCGGCTGCTGGCCCCTGCACTAGGTAGCTCAGATACAGAACACGTCATCATCACAGAAAGTTCTGCTGGGTGGTGCTGGCCTGGACAGCCCTCCATTATCCATCAGCCCATTGACTGGGCTGGAGTCAGTAACATCAAGGGAGTGGAAACAGATACTCCAAATCCAGAGGTTCTCTTAAATATTCCAGCAGATAAAGTCGTCCTGAAAAGATTCTCTCTGGAACATTGTCAGAAATTTCTGAACACCACATATAATTTTGGTTTGACCTGGTGAAACTAAAATATATTTCTAATCACTGTGTTCAAAACTGCTACTTTTCACTTTTTAAAACACACAGCAATAAAAAAGAGAAACACTAGGGATGGTTTGTTTTTCTTTCAATACTTTTAGTCCTGTGTTAAAGTAGTGTGTACAAGAAAAGATCTATGTAAACATTTTAAACTAAGAGCACTCAAACCCCAACATTCCTATAACAAAGTCATTTTCAGGCCTGAGGCCAATTATATAGTGCCAAATAAAATCACTGGGGAGCTAGGACTTTGTCAGTCAAATCAAATTATGAAAATCTTAAATTAAATTTAGGGTCAGCATGACCTGGATTAACTATACAGTTCACCTCTACTAGATTCTAGATACACGCATTCTTAACCTGACCCAATATAGGTGCTCAAGGCTGTAGAGGGAGTGAATTCCCAATGATAAGGAGAGCTGACTTAGTTGCATCTCCAACAGGTGCTGCTGTGTAGTAAGGCAAATACCCACCCATACATTTGCCAGGCACTTTCTTAAAGCATAAAGTCAGAACAATTGGAGGATTGGCAGAAAAATGATACCAAGTGTAGGTAATGGTAAGGGGTGGTAGAAAGACTTCCCTTCATTTTTTTATCATTTCTTTCTCAATCCTTTATATACCAAAGAAACTGATAGTCAGTGGCAATAAGTATAATTAGCAACATGTAAGATGGGGAGTGAATCAACCATGACCTACCGCCATGCTCCAAAAATATACATTTTTTAATTAATTCAATTTTACAATCTCTTTCTAGGAAGTAATGTGTTGTCTTGACATCTTTCCTCAACTCCCTAACTTAAAATGTAGTTAATATAATACAATGACATGATTGTGCCAATGGATACATATTAAAACCTCAACATGATTTCTTTGCAAATAAGTTTAAAGAGTAGGTAACAAAACACAGATATCAGTTGCATTTCTATACACTAACAATGAAACATGTGAAAAGAAATTTTTAAAAAACTACCCTATTCACAATAGCATCAAAATGATAAAATACCTAGGAATAAGTTTAACCAAGGAACTCAAATATCTGTACAATAAAAACTAAGACTTTGCTGAAAGAAAACACAAATGGAGGTACATTAATATTTACAGATTACAAGAGTTAATATTGTAAAATACCCATGCTACTAAAAGTCACCTATAGATTCAATACAATCCCTGTCAAAATCTCAATGGCATTTTTCACAGAAATAAAAACCAGTCCTAAAATTTGTATGGAATCACAAAATAGACAAAGCAATCATAAGGAAGAAAAATAAAACCTAAACATTCTAAATAGACAAAGCACTCATAAGGAAGAAAAATAAAACCTAAACATTCTAAATAGACAAAGCAATCATAAGGAAGAAAATAAAACCAGGAGCATCACACTTCCTGGTTTTAAAATATACCACAAAATTATAGTAATTAAAATAGTATGGTACAAACAAAAATAAACACATAGACCTACCTAATAGAGTAGAAAGCCCATAGTTAAACAGCTGAATATACACTTAAGCAATAATTAACAGGTGAGTCAAGAACATCAGATAGGTAAAGGATAGTTTTTTCAACAAATGGTGCTGGGAAATCAGATAACTGCTCGTAGAAAAATGAAATGGACTCATATTACACCACTCACAAAAATAAACAAAATGGATTAGACTTAAACATAATCCCTGAAACTCCCAAAAAGAAAACATTGGAAAGAAGGTCTTCAACACTGATTTTGGCACTGATTTTATGCATATAACACAAAAAGCACAAACAAAAGAAAGAAAACAAGTTTGATGGGATTGCATCAAACATGAAACCTTCTGCACTGTGAGAGAAACAATCAACAAAACGAAAAGGCAGAATATGGAAAGGAGAAAGCTTTGCAAACCATGTGTCAAATAGAGTCAATGTCCAAAATACAGGGGTTGGCAAAAGTAGGTTTATAGTTATGAGTTCATGAAACAGTTTATTTCTGCATTATTATTTATTTATTATTGCATATTTTCCATACAAACAACTATAAATCTACTTTTGCCCACCTCTGTATGTAAAAAACTTATACAACTCAATAATAAAAAAATAATAATTCCAGTGAACAAAAATGGACAGAACTAAATAGAAAGTTTTCCAAAGAAGACATTCAAATGACAAACCAGTACATAAAAAGGAGCTCAGCATCACTAATTATCAATGAAACGCAAATCAAAATCACAATGAGCTATCTCCTCACAGCTGTTAGAATGGCCATCATCAAAAAGACAGGAAATAAGTGTGGTGAGGATGTGGAGCAAAGGGGGCCCCTGTGCACTGTTTGTGAAATTATAAACTGGTTCAACCACTATGGAGAACAGTAGGGAAGTGCCCCAAAAAAGTAAAAATAGAACTGCCATATGAGCCAGTAAATCACACTTCTGGGTACATATCCAAAAGAAAACAGGTTCTCAAAGAAATGTATGCACCTCTATCTTTTTGCAGCATTATTCACAATAGACAAGATATGGAAATAGCATAAGTGCCAACAAATGAGAAAGCAGATATTGTGCGCGCTCGCGCACGCGCACGCGCGCACACACACACACACACACACACACACACAAAATGATAACAATGGAATACTCATTTAGCCATGAGAGCAGAAGAAAAATCCCATTATTTGCAACAATGTGGATGGAACTTGAGGTGATTATGCTAAGTGAGATAAATCAGACAGAGAAAGGCAATACTCTATGATGTTTCTTACACATGGAATCTAAAAAGAACCGAACTCAAAGAAACAGAGTGGAATGGTGGTTACCAGGGGCTGGAGAGTGGAAGAATAGGAGAGATGCTTTAAAAGGTATATACTCACAACTAGTAGATAAATAAGTCTTGGAGATATAACACACAGCCCAGTGATTATAGACAACGAAACTGTGTTACCAACATTAAACTTGCTAAGGGAAATAGATCTTAAATGTTCCCACCACTAGAAGAAATGAATATTATGTGAAATGACAAGGGCTTAACTAATGGTACAATGGCAATTGTACTGCAATATAAATGCATCAAATCAACATTGCTGTACCCCTTAAATTTACACCATGTTATATGTCAATTATATCTAAATAAATAAACAAACAAACTGTTCTCTCGGTAGCAAGTGGGTACCAGTCTCACAAACATCACAGGGGTTTATAAACACTTATCTAAATGTAATACATGAGTGCTATCTAAAAAATAATGAAATAAAGACTAGGAAAGAATAAAAATTGTATAATTCACTACTAGAATAATCATTGGGAAAAATTAATAGGCAGAGCTATTTAGAGGCACTTGTGCTTCAGTTAAAAAAGTATAGCACTAATACTTTTTAATGCCAATAGAAACTATTCTGAAGAAAAGGCTAACTCTTGGTAACATTTTATTGTTTAGAATAAATTTGTTTGAGGTGGAAGAGTAGTTAGTTTTCTTAGATAAATTATGGTTTAGTTGATTGCTCTGTGCAAATACTTATTAAAACAATTTTTGGAAAGAAATTTAATATGACCTGAAACACTTAATGTCAACTTTAATTCTTACACAAATTAACATCACAGGATATAAATCCACAGAAAAGGGGATTTATAATGAAAATTGCAATAGAACTGTCACTCTGGCAGAAGTGACAAATTCTGTTATAATTGAGGTCATAGTGCTTCGTTAATTCAAATGCAAAGTAGCAGATAAGTAGGAAACATGAAATAAGCTATAAATAACTAACGCCATCACCAAATCTTTCTATTTCATGAATTTTCCTCAATGATAATAATTTAACCATAATGTATCCCTGCTTGATCTCTCTCTCATAGAGCCTGAACATATTTTATTATTTGGTGTGTTTTATCTGAAGATTCCTTCTGATGGTACCCACGTTAAAGTTGCGTCTTCTTATTAAAACAACACATTCCTTAACAGCAGGCCCTTGGGAGGTCACTCAGGACAGCCACGGCAGAGCGGAAAGGTCAGCGTTGCAAACTCGAACGTGCGTGGAGGTGGGAGGTCGGATCTCCGCAACAGCGCAATGCCAGCAGTGTGCGTGCTGTGAATGTGGGGCGCGGCCTGACAAATTTGTTCCCTCGGGGCTTCCTATTGATTGGAGAGATTCAGTGACAACCCGGACAACCATGTCACTTCCTGCTTAGTCAGGCAGAGGTTCTATGATTAGCAGGAAAGAGCTCCGGCTGGTAACCCAGGAGTAATAAAAAGAGCAGAAAGTGCAGTTAGCAGCCGTGTGACAGTGTGATTCAAGTAGTTGTTCCTAAAGTCTGGGCCCTGAAGAGCTGGGATCTACAGGTTTACTCTGAATTCCAACACCCTTCAAACATGTTCAGTAGACCAGAAAAAGATCACATTTGTCACCATAAACCACTCTTTTTCAGGGGAAAATGCTGAATTGTTTAATGAAATATCAATTTATTTAAAGACTTACTGAAGAGGAAGTGTCAATCATTCTGTGTGTTCTCAAGCAAGACAGAGTGGTACTGTCACTTGGGAGTTTAAAAAACTAATTCATCTTTTCAAAGAAGGGCATTCTCAAAAAAGGACTAAAACACTGTCAGAGATCTTTTTTTCCACATGGAAGGAGTTATTATAAGGTTGTTTTCAACCTCAGTGTTCTGAAACTCCATGAAACCAGTGGAAACCTTCCGAGGCAGCCTAGGAAAATGCATTCCTGAATAGCAGCACGCAGTTACCGGCAGCTCGCTGACAGCAGGGAGGACCGCTGGAGACAAACATGAAAATCAGTTCACCGTGATTGATATTCCGGAGTCCCGGCTTGAAGCAATGGCAGCCGAGTCACCCAGGGTCTTTTCCAATTCATATAAACCGGCCTTAATGAAAAATGAAACCAACCAAATTGAAATAGGGCCCCCACCAGCCATGGTCAAATATAGAGAATAACACAAAATTGACCTGAAGAGAGACAAATGCAGAATGGCAGCATTTACGTGATCAAAATGCTTTTCTAGGATGTGCACAATAGGTTTTACAAGGGACTAGAATTAAAGACCTAAATCACATTGTAGCTGCACATATATTGTATTTAGATCTATTTTATTATTTTGATATGCATTGTTTAACTGAACAGATTAGTATTTCCAATAACTTCTCATGAAGAAAATACCTTTGACTATTAATAAAGAGAAGCACTGAAACAGGAACCGAACAGATTTTGTACCCTGCACTGAGTAGACAAATTTTGTGAGCATTGCCCCCTACAGCTCTGAATGAGGCCTTTCCTATCTGGGCATGCCACTATGACCTACTTAAAACATTTCAATCACATTCTTATTTTCCTTAAAATATTACTTACATGTATTACACACATGTCATGGCTCCACCCTTTAATTATCCATAATATGAAACTAACTGCATGTGTTTTGTTTATTGGAAAAATCATTTTTCAAAAGAATGTGCAAAATTTGCAATTCATGACTTCACTGAGGTGTTTTGTTTTGTTTTGTTTTTAACTTTCTCTTACTTTTATTATTAACATCACTAAAGCATGACATCAGGTGTTCAGTGTCTGTCATTTGGGTTTGCAAGGTAAACTTAAAATATATTGCCTGTGTTAGAACATCCTAGGTAATGAATAAAAATAAATATATTTAAAAATAATCATTTGAAGAGTTTCATTTCTAGCAATGTAAGATTTAATTCCCCTATAAAAATAACAAAATGTGTGGAATAAAAATAGAAAAAGCATTAGAGACGTTTGCCTGAGGTGGCACCGCAGGGAGGAGGTCAGGAGGCAAACGTGCAAAGGTGGAGAGCCCGGGAGGGGGATGGGGAATGGAGTGCCTGGCGCTGCCCTTGGGCTTCTGAGCATTATCTAACACCTGGTGAAGTGGGCAACAATTTTTTGACCTCCTAGGATTCAGGGACAAAAAAATTAATGCAACCTCACTTTCTTCCTCTAAGAGAAAGGCTTATAAAAGAGTAAAAGTCTTGGTAAAATGGTGAACCCTTATTCAATCCCCATCCCTAAAGGTCTATGGTTAAGCTATGTGCACCAGGGAGAGGAGAAAATTTCGCTCAAGAATTGGAGGCCCTAAGCCACCCAACATATAGTTTTTAAACTAATTCATGTTGTTTGAGTCGCCTAAGAAAGTTTAACTCAAGAATTACGTTCTAAATGTTGTTGAATTGGTAATATAAATACTTTTCAGATGAATCTACCTTCATCCTAGTTTTCAAACAATTTCCATAGATCAAGTTCCAAGGAAACTATGTACATTATGACCAACAAAAGTTAAACAGAGGTGTATGGTGGTACATTTCGTGTGTCAACTGGACTGGACCACCATGTGCACAAGCATGCGGTCAAACGGTATTCTGAGAGTGTTTGTGAGAGAGGTTTTTGGACTAGATTAACACTGCCCTCCTTAATGTGGGTGGCACTCTTACAGTCAGTGGAAGGCCTGAATTTCACAAAAAGGATGAGCCTTGCACAGGTCAGGACAATTCCTCCCGTAAGACTGCCTGATCTGAGTGAGACACTGGTCTCTCCCTGCCCCAGGACTCACATGGAAACATTAGCTCTTCTCGGGTCTCATCCTTGCTGGCTTTAGACCACAGCTTCCACCCATGGTTCTGCGGGCTCTCAGCCCTTTGCCCTCGCACTAGAACCACACCGTCGGATTCCTGCGGCTCCAGTTTGCCAAGTGAAGATTGTTAAAAATCAAACGCAAATAGAGACCAGACTTGAAATTCCCTGAGTAGACAAAACCAATTTAGTCAAACAAGCAACACTTGATTCAGCTTATTCTGCAAAACAAGCAAAGCTTAATTTGAGCTACTTCCTGCTAATGCCTCTAAAAATCAAAATTCAAACTGTTCCTTAAAATTCATACGAGATAACCACTTTTCAAAAATGCCTTATTTCTGTGGAAATCTAATGCTATATCCAATCACTGAAGAATGGACAGCCACCGCCTGGCCACTGTACGACGAGCTGCGTTACAACGCTACAGCCCTGTCTCATTCCGAGTCCAGCCTGAGTGCTCCCGTTTGCGCACGGGGTTTGTGTGTGTGCGCAGTAAACTTTTACTAATTACTATTTACTGGTTTTACTTCTGCTATTTCTGAACTTTGGACACCATTTTGGAATTTTTCAGCCTCCAAAATTATATAAGCCAATCCTTCAAAATCTCTCCCTTCACACATACAACATAAACATGCCAACTGAAATCACACAGAGAAATTTCAGATTCACAAAAACTTCAGATTGGCGTCATCTGACACATGGTATAAGAATTTTCATTTTATTTCAAAATATCAACTTTGAAAAATTAATAAGTAGCAACCAAACTTGTAAAACTAACATAGTAAAACCATACTTCTAGAAATGAAAATGTGTAATTGAAAGTAAAACACTGATATATGTGCTCAAAAGCAGCCTATACAAAGATAATTATTCATTGAAACATAAAACTGAAGAAATTATCATGAGTGCAGCATAGAGAAAAAAGAAGTAACCACATGAAAAGGAAGTTAACCATCAGGTAAGGTAAAATGAAAATGTTTAACATATATGCATTCAAAAATCCAATAATTTAAAAATAGAGAAAATATGGAAGAGGCCCATTTTAAAAAGGAACACCAGAGAACACATCATAACCAATGAGGAGCTCCAGTTAACATTTAATATGCCCAAGATATGTGAACCAGAGTAAATAAAATCTTCACACATCATGGTGAGCTCACAGAACAGCCACGACCAACAAAAACACCTTACACCCAGTCAGAGAGAAAACAATGCTTTCAAGAGTGACGATGAGCTGACAGCTGCCATCTCTACATGACTTGCAGTTGATTTCTGTGAGGCATGCTGAGAAAAATAAAATAAAATAAAACTATCCATGAGGAATCAACATCCAGCAGAAAGAAGTTACAAACTGTAAGCAAA